>JAPZEB010000021.1:12759859-12772709 GCA_029783705.1 Chaetodon striatus | reverse complement strand
ATGGAGCCTCAAATACCAGGAGAAGAAAAAGAGCCTTTTACATAACATTATTATTATTATTATAATTACTTAAATCCTGTCATAAATGTTCATGTTGAAAAGTGCTAACTAACAAAGCTCGATAGCAAGAAAGAAAACAAGAACATTTCAGCATAATCTTTGTGAATTTTTGCTTTTTTGTTGACTGTTCATTCGTCGCTGGTTATCTGTTTCATTTAGCCGTGAATTTCTTTGCATTAATAACCTTCTATCTGGTTCTTCCAGTAGGTTCACCGGGCTCAGCAGACAGAAAGATGCCTTTACCTGCAGTCACCAGTCCTCCAAAGCTGCCACAACGATTCAACAAACCCAACAGGCTGCCGCACCAAATTGCCTCCATGTGAGTATTTAACAACTTCATACAATACTGGTGTTATTTAAGAACTTGCAGGGATGGACACACTGAAACATATGTGTCATTGTTTTTAATTTCATGTCATTTATTTTACATCTTTACAATCACTAAGAATGTCACAATAAAATCAATCTTATTTCCATCACATCATGACGTAAAGATGTAAAGGCGGCAGGTGGGAAATTGTGTGAAAAACACATCAGAGAGTCCAATTTTATTTTATCTTTTTAAGTATAAAGTGGAAAATATATGGGCATTTTTTTAAAAACATTTGCAGCGTCCAGGTGTCAAATGTTCTAAGATACATGTCATATAATTAAATGCTTACTAATAAACCGCCAATGGTCTGTTTATGGATTGCAGGGACATTGACGATAACCAGGACTTCTATGATGACATTGCAAGCTTTGATAAGAACGGTAACAACTGCAGCTCTCCTTTTGTTCTCTAAGCTCTTGTTCCTCTGTCACATTTTAAGTTTTTAAAATGTCCTTGTGATATAATTTATTAAGAGAGTGTGCCACTTTCATTTCATGTTTTCATACTGTGTGGCTTTACAGAGTCCTGGAGCGACAACAGTTCACACTGTGTAGACGGGGTAAGGACAGAAAACTGAAACCGATATTTCAACTTACTCTAAATTGAGAATGCTTCCCATTTTAAGAATTTAAAACCAGGAGGTTCCTCCTGTACGAACATGTTGTTTTCTTGAAACTAAATTTCCAGTTTACACTTTTTGTATTGCTGGAATATTCATGGTCCATATGTTGTTGAGACAAATGACAGTTAAACGTTATTGATTTTCTCACAATGGGTGGTGTTCTCCTTGAATCTAATTATCCCTGATTTTTTTTATTTGCTATTTAAACATGTAAATAAAATCTTTTCTCTTGCAGGACGATGATGAAGTCTATGAGTTTATTGATGAGTAAGTACTGACTTTCTGCCTTTACTGTTAAAACATTGTGTCTGTACTCGTTAGGCATGTTACAGGCTAAAAGCAGAAAGTGTCTGTAGCTCTTTAAACATGAAGCGGGACAGTGTTTCTATGTATTTCTGTTACTGCTGCTGTTATTTTTGCATCTACAGCAAGTACTGCTAAAGCAGCTACAGTACTTGTGCAACAACCACAACTGCAACCACTATTACTGAAAAGGCTTTTGCAATTATGGTGTTTTTGCAGTTGACACAACTTTAAATTATCCTAACTGTCGACAACAATCTCTACTCTATGAGATTTATTGTCACAAAGAAACAGCATTTTCATTTAGTGTAGTTTCTGCAAAGTTTGACAAAATGTGTCAACACTGAATGTGCTACAAGTGTATGATGATACTTCTACTACTTCTGTTT
Organism: Chaetodon striatus; assembly: GCA_029783705.1. Classification (NCBI taxonomy): domain Eukaryota; kingdom Metazoa; phylum Chordata; class Actinopteri; order Chaetodontiformes; family Chaetodontidae; genus Chaetodon; species Chaetodon striatus. Next base: position 12,770,962 of record JAPZEB010000021.1, on the reverse strand, counting down.
GGTTATAAGCTGTTGCTGTGATTCAACTTATTTCCTGTAAAAGCAGGATAGTGAACCAGGGGAGGGAACACGGTTGAAATGTGGGCAGACTAAAACAAACTGAAAGTGAAGTTTGTGGGATATTGCAGTTCATAAAACAGTTTCTGTGAAGTTCTCAGAAAAATAATCATGTTGATTGTTGTCAGTAATTTAACATCTAACTCTCAGTTTAGTTTAATAGTGCATATTTTTTAATGTAACCACAAATATACACCTTTTGGGATTTCTAGGGCAAAGCACAGCTTCTTTCTGTATACACATCATCAAAGAGTCACTTGTAGAGGCTTGTCATTCATATTGTACAAGTATGTTGTCTAATAAATGTGACAAGTAATTTCTCGTTTGAATTCTTCCTTCGCAGGGACCAGGTGGAGCAAAACCGTTTACAGGCCGAGAAGCAAAACAAAAAAGATGCAAAGAGGCAACGGGAGCAGGAGAAGAAAGAGCAGATGGAGCGTCAGAAAAAAGAAAATGAGTTGAGGAAGAAATTTCAGGTACCAACAAAGATGTCCTCTGTGAAACTGTGAAGTCCTGTTTCTATGACAAGAGAGCAGATAGTATCTCTTTTGAATTTAGGTGACATGGGTGACAGTTTAAAAGGTAAATTTGCCACCTTTTTTGTGGATGTCCATTTAATATTGAGGGTAACTGTAGCCCATTGAAGCAATAAATTCCTCAGTGCATACTATACTGACGGGGAAAGCTAAGTTCGGCTCACAGAGTGCCAGCAGTGCCTACATGCACCAGGATCCATTTGCACACAGGTCTTGGCTGCTCTCCACTGCATGTCTTCAGCCATATTCTGGCCCAAATAAATATGGCCAAATATTTAAGTCAACAATACAATGCGAAAAGAATCCTTGTCCATAGCATCCTCTGCACTTATATTTTAGGATACAAGCAAATAGGAAAAGGAATTTCTGTTTTGAGTGGCATCTAGGGCCAACATGTTCTCATCCCAACTCATCATATACTGACGCTTTGTCAGTGGAGCTACATGTCAAAATATGATGCACTAGGTAGTCTCCTCTGTTGTCTCTAAACGTTCAGGTATGGCGTGTCAATTTACAATACTTACATAAATTGTGTCTTTCTTAAGATAAACTTACAACAGTAGTAAAACTCCACTGACTTTTGGTTTGACATGAGAAACAAACCTCGGGCTCCAAGGTGAAAGTCCAGAGTTGTTAAACCCATCCACCTCCCCTCGTGCTTGCCCTGTGTGGACTTTCTCGCCCTTTTTACTACAGTTGTTGTCCATTGCCTTAGAAACAGCCGTGGCCTGGTGCATTTTAATTTATTTATTCAGTCATTCATTCAAAATTTTATTTAGGATTCAGGAAATCAATTGAGGGAGACCCATATTTTCAGTGATGGCGAGCATAAACTAAGACATTAAAAACAATCAATAAGCACCAAAAAAACATCATTCATACCATTTACAACAGAAATAAAATCTTTCAAAACAACAAATAATAATAGCAATACATGATCGTTAAAAGCAGAAATACAGGATGATAAAAGTAGCAATACAAAATGTTCTTTGCAGATTATTACATGTATAAGGTGCACTGTAAGAGAATTCCATTCTTCATAATTAACAACCTATTCTCCGAGTGAGTACCAAGGTTATGTGAGGTCGGAGTTTTAAAATAAATACCACCGGAAAGGGTGCCTCTGTTCATCAGTGGCAGTATTTGATGATTGGGAGTGAAAACGAGCTGCTAGAGCACGCCCTGCAGACTAGAAACCAAACCTGAAGTAGCCGTAGTTCTTCTTTGCCTCCAACTAAGTTACTGTCAGGTCATATAACAGCGGGGGGAGCAGGAAGGAGAACAGATTTTGCAGCTGAGAAGTTTGCTTTCGTTGTCAGTATAGCACGCACTGAGAAATGTATGGCTTTAATCAACTTCCTTTATAATCAACACTCATTGAACATCCACATAAAAGGTGGCTAATTCCCCTTTAAGAAAATGAACCACCTTACAGAACAGAAATGCTACTTGCAGATCAAAGGTTTAGTGGTTTAAACACCTGAAATATGTCAAATGTCTGGCCTGGGGACCAATTGTGGCCTGTGGCTTGTCTTTCAGAATATACTATATGTGGCTCCCCACATAATATTAGTTAATCGAGCAAGTTCACTTGGCATTTTTCCATTCACCTCACAGTGGCAGGACTGTCTCACAGTTTGTTGACATACACCAAGTAGGAAGTACACAGGTGGAACTATCGTGTTTTTCTAAACAGATGGTACACAAGCAAAGGAACTGTTCCCTAATAGCAGACATTTCCCACTAGGTAGCAGATATGGCCACAGCAAAGAAACATAAAGTCATCAGTAAAGGCAGCTGCTTTTAGGAGTGGTGGAATGTTGAATACTTTTTAACTGAAAGACAAGACAGTGATGTTCGTCTCATTTGTACGGCAAGAAGTAGCTGGCCCCAGGTATTTTCACATTATCTCATCTGGCCCCCATTCAAAAAAGTTTGGACATCTCTGTCTTACATCCTGAAGCACAGACGTTCTTTGAATCCACCCACTCTATCTACATCCAAACCTCATTAATTTCTGTTAACTGATGACTTTCACAGTTTTATTTCTTTCTCTCTGTAGTTGCAAGGGGAAGTGGAGGTTCTTCATACAGCCAAAGTCCGGCATGACTGGTCTGGAGGAGGAAAACTGGACCTCAGTGTACGACAAGGAGAGAGTGTGGAGATCCTCAGAGTGAAGAATAACCCTGGAGGCAAATGGTTGGCTCGTTCTCTGAACGGAACCTGTAAGTTTCACTTAAATTTTTCTATCAGGCATGTTTAGAAAAGCTTCCAGTCTGAACCCCTCTTTAGTGTCATAAAGTGATGTGAGGCGTAGGAGGTTCACCTCCCTACATTAATCTTCAGTGATGTGTTGATATGAAGAAGGCAAGACAACTCAGAGGTTTATATCTTAAATGTTGGTTGCGTATTCAGCAGCAGTTTATGTGTGTGTGTGTGTGTGTGTGTGTGTGTGTGGTAGGTAGGTACTGTAAGTTTCCAACCACCTGTTTTTTTTTTTTGTGTGTGTGTGTTTTCAGTTTACATGGAAATATTTCAAACTCAAAAAGAAACCTGAAATGCTGCATTTGTTACACTTCAGTTTGGTAGAAAAATTGTTATTAGTAATAGCATATTATTTCCCAGCGTTCATTGGGTGAGAGGCGGGGCACACCCTGGACAGGCTGTCAGACTATCACAGGGCTAAAACACAGACACACAACCATTTATGCCAATTTAGGGTCACTAATTAACCTAACCTGCATGTCTTTGGACTGTGGGAGGAAGCCGGAGTATCCAGAGAAAACCCACACTAACACAGGGAGAACATGCAAACTCATGCAAGCTCCCCGACCCCAGGGTTTAGACCCCGCACCCTGAGTTCAAACCAGGAGGTGACAATGCTAACCACTGCACCACCATGCCACCCACAACAACTACAAACAACAAAGAATGTCACGAAGCAAAGCAAAGTAGCATTTTCTCCACCGATAATGTGACATGTTCAATGATTATGACACGTGAAAATCATTTCATGTTTTTTTTTAATATATACAGAGACACCCAGTAATAATATCAATTATCATTCTTTGTATTAGATGGGTCTGAGTTGACTCACACACTGAATCACCATTATGTAACCAAAGTACATAATTTTGATGTTGTGTCTCCTTGCAGATGGATACATCAGTAACACATGTGTGGATGTTGACTATGAAGCAGTGAAGCGCAAAGTGCTCCAGTCCAGAAAAATAGACACATCATCATTGCCTCCACCACCTCCAGACCCCCCAATGATGTTGAATGTGGAGTTGAATAGTAGCAACAGGTACAGTAGATCATGTTGCTCTCTTTTGTGATGTTGTGAGAAAAATGTTGTAACACTCTTAAACCAACGTTCCCCAAAGCTTTTAAAGTCATTTTTAGCAGCAATTATCCACTCTGAAATCAACCTATTGTTTGGTTCTCAGTTTCACTCACATCCGTGCCAACTAACATGCTTTGTTTCCTCTAATCTGCAGCATGCTGGAAGATGATGGTAAGTGACATCACACGGCACATAAACATTACTGGCTGGGTAGGATTAAGACTTACAGTTTTATTTTAACTTCATCATTGCTCAATAGAAACTACACAGAAGTGTGCACACTATATAAAAATTAAAAAGTAAACTTAGCTCTCTAACACAAAGAGCAGCTTTTTTGGTTTTTTTTTTTTTTTAAGCAATAAATGTTTAATCGAAATTCTAATGGGAAATCTTTACAACTCTATTCTTATTAAATTATTGTTTAACATCTTATTAACGCATCATTAACATCTTTAACTGAACTTGAAAGAATTGTATAACCCTCTGCACAGTCTACTAAAGTTCAGCAGGATATTTGAAAACTTGAACCAACTTGATTACTTGAACATTTCCGTGAAATCAGCTGTTCAGCTTGTTTTTTTTTATTTTATTCTTTTCTACACAGGTGTCAATGATACATGTTTTGAATTGTTTTTGTTTGATTGTTTCAACAGATAATGTTTTATGATTAGTATTTATTTACAAGAAGACAAGATAATTTTGGCTGCACTTTTTTGTTTTGTCCTCAGATGACTATGATGATGTTCAACCAATGACTGAGGATTTCCCCCCACCACCGCCTGAAATCAGGTATCTATTTACATCAGTTCCACTGAAAGAGAGCAGGAAATGAAGGCTTGAGATAGTGACACCTTACTACACCTTCAGTATCCATATAATGTATTTAATTGCTTAACTCACTGTCAAATATTCATGATCTCTTCTAGCATTGATCCCAAAGTGGAGAAGGAGCTGAAGAAAAAATTTAAGGTAAAATGTTTTCATACTTTCACACCAAATTATTTGGTTAATTGTAGGATAAAGCAGAGTGTCATCAGCATAGAGACGGACAGAAATTGTGATATTGTTTACTATGCGTGCTGCATTATTTGTCCAAAGGGAAATGTGTATAGAAAGAAAATAACAGGGCCCGGGGTGGATCCTTGAGGAATTCCACATACACCCCACAATTATGAGAAGCATAATTTCCACATAATGCATATAACATAAAGATGTTGCAATGCCCTCATTAATGAAATCACTGAAATTTTAAAAATGCTCAAAATGGCTCACTGTAACTGTTGTTTCGCAGTATGACGGACCTCTCAGGGTGCTGCACACCATGATGGTGGATCCTAACAGTATTATAAAGAAGCCAGGAGGGAAAGATCTGCATGTGGTTCAGGGAGAAGTCGTGGACATCATCCAGCTCACCAATAGCAAGAAATCTCTGTGTCGCAACCGGTTTGGAAAATGTATGTAAACATTTCACATCACTCTTTGATTTCATGTTATTTTAATCTGCTGCACATGGTCCATGAGCAGTTTGTCAAGGTGTCTGGCTTTAAAAAAGAAAGAGTAACATTTGGTCTTTATTGTCATGGCTATGTCATTAACAAGACTACAGTCATGCTAGCAATTCTGTAATGGTTGACTAAGGTACAGCTGTACTAAATTCTAACAGCAGCAGGTTCACAATAAAAATGCTAACATGTTGGTGTTAATGTATATCTTGTATATATGTATATCTTCATTGATACCAATGCCAGTATTGATTTTGTTCTACAGTCCAATCCTTTATCAGTTCCATTATTGATTCCTGATATATTTTCTGTATGAAAGGCAGAGAGGCCTACACAGGTTTTCAGTGTCAACATGACTGTATCTCTGAGTCTGAACAGATTGTAGAAACAAAGTAGAAAAAAGGCATGCATGTGACACAGTGTGGCGCTAATGTTATAATACAAGACAATATTTACCCTCGCTAACAGATGTGCCGCTCGGCTGGGGCACTGTTTTCATCTTTCTTCATGAAATGAAGCCACACTGTGAATCATTTCTTCTGCTCCACTATGTCTCTGTCTTGTTGCAAGTTTCCAGCAGTGTTGATACCTGAGTTTGATGTCATTGTTTTGCAACAGTTGTCAGAAAACCATGCTGACATCATTAAAGGGAATTGATGAGCACTGAATATGATTTCAAAATGAATCGCACAGTTTGGAACCAGTTCTCAACCGGAATCAGTTCTCAGTTCCCATCCCTATTAGCATCTTATCCATATTCCTTCATGCTTCTGAAAACGTCTCATTCCATCATGGAGACTTTATGTTCAGTACAGTAAATAAAGTACAGATAATTGTGTAATAAATAAACTAACAGTTGTATCTTACTAATTCAGTGCGACTGTTTTAACATAGAAGTCTGTTTTGTTTTACCTCTCACAGATGGTTATGTGTCCACATCTCTTCTTCTTCCAATGTAAGTGAATATCCATAATTTTATTATGTGACCCTGCCGCCATAAGCATTAATTTAGTCTCTTTATACTATAAATAAATATGGACGCTTTTACTAACCTAAATTAATGACCTGTTTAGCTTCATGTAAACAAAAATTAGGGGGGTATGACAGCTCCACTTTTTCTAGTGTAGATTAGATTAGTAAAATTTGTACATGTACATAATTCTATTTTACAAATCTAACATAGTATAAATCATTTTATCTGCACTTACATTTGTTCTCATCCACAATTACAGAAAATAAAGTCAATTTTGAATTAATGTTAACAGGTTTAAGGTTTTATATCAACAGAAAACATTTTTACATCAATCTTTCTTTACAGGGAAGGAGACATTTACGATGACGTTGACTACGCAGGCGGTGAGTTATCTTTTGATCTTCATGTCCTGTCATACATGCCATGCAAACTGTGCCACTGTAATTTACAATGTAATCTGAAATATTCATTTCTGAATACCTATATGTTGGTCTGAATTTTAGATGCATTTTTTTTTTTTTTAAGGAAATTTTGTCTTTTTCTTTTTTATTTCAGACGTCTACGACAACGACTCTCCACACACTGATTATTAAAACATGTCAAACTAAACACACACTCAAACTCACAAAGAAAAATATAGACAGACTAAATGAACAAACTATATAACATCATTATCAAACTATATAAAAATGAAAAACTAAGACTTAGGCTACATCCACACTATTACCTTTCCCTAGTGTCCGCACTGCTCCGGCATTTTGAAACCGCTAAAACGGAGACCTTGAAAAAGCTGCTGACCCCGTTTTAGTTTGAAAACTCTAGGGATTGGTTTTCATCCAAGTGGACGGAAAAGGAGACTTCTGAAAACGATGAGGACGGAGAAATCAACATTTGTTTCCTGTTTGGCTCTTAGTCACAACAAGCCAAAACATTATAGCCAGGTCAACATACTTAATGTGATTTCAGTCTTTTGTGGGTTCCCCTTTCCCATCGTCATGACTTTCTCAAGTGATGGACAAGCTCCCACTGCCACTCTTATATGTCACTGAATTTTCTTTACATTGACTCCCAATCTGTTTTCTACCTTGACCACCTTACTTGTGTTACTTTAAGTAATAGTTTCACCTTGTTGTCGGTCCATGAAATGAAATCTCAGGTCTTACTTTTTACCATCCCCATAGTATTTTCCATAATAAAATTTTCCACTCACATGCCCTGTGTACGTGAATGTTCATATGATGTGCATTTTCAGGACTGCTGGTATGGACAGAGACTATTTCTGAAACGGTGTTAAAAACGCTTGTGTGTACAGAGACCAGTTTCCTTTTAAAATGCTGTTCTAAACGTATCAGTGTGGATGTGGCCTTAAACTATGTGCATTCAAACACAGTCTGAGCTGTCGGGCTCACAAACAGACAAACTATGTAACTATCTAACTAAAACTGTGTGCTATATAACTAAAACTATATAAAAAAAAAACTATATAAAACTAAGGGACAAAAACAGATAACAGAGTGAAGAGAGGGATCAGTCTAGACACACACAAACACACACACACACACACACACACACACACACACACACACACACACACCCTGTGCTGAGAATAACAAACTTGTCATCATGTCATTATTGCATTGTTTATCAAACTGCTTGTATAGAAAGTGAATACACTATTACTGTAGCTTTGTGTATTGCTTGACCTCTGGGATAATTTAAAATAAATAAATTTTTTACTGGTACATGTGTCTTTTTTTTAATTGAATCTTTTCTCTCTCTTTTTTTATAAAATAGAAAAGTGCTTAACCACTTGAAATGTGATGTTTCGTGAAGTGAAAGAGGAGGTAAATGAAGAGATGAGTCAGATGAGAGCACCCAGTGGCTTCGTGGGTAGAGCAGGTGTCCTATATACAAGGGGAATGTCCTTGCTGCAGAGACCGAGGGTTCAGGCTGCAGCCCTTTGTTGCATGTCATCCCTTCTCTCTCCCCCTTTCACGCTTAGACTAATCTATTTAATAAAGACAAACCAGGATAAACAGCAATATTTTGGGGGGAAATATCATCAGAATATCTCAGAGAGGCATTGATATCAGTCCATCAACACTATGAATGTATATTCTAATATGAGTTTGGAATAAATGTGAAAGACAACAGATCACAGCTGTGCAAGTGAGCTAAATACACTTCCACCAAAGGTTGAAGACAGCAGTTGGTAAAACTGTGAAAACAGTTTCTATCATAAAAACATCAGACATCACATAAAGATTTATACCAAGCAGATATCCTAGAGGAGACTGGATTAATTTCTTTACCAATATACACTGCTCAACAAAGTTTGGTTAAGTTTACTTAATCGTTACAGTATATCATCAAGTCAGTTAAACTTCAGGGACATCATTCTGTCCATTTGGGAAGAACAAGTGATTGTGAATCAGTTTCAGCTGCTTTGGTGCAAATTAAAGTGACACCAGGTGCAATGGAGAGGCAAAAGCAAGACAACCCCCAAAAGGGAATGGTTTTACATGTGGTGACCACAGACAGTTGCTCTCTCCTTATCCTTCCTGACTGATTTTTCGCACATCCATTCATGCGGTTGCAAGAAGGTTTGCTGTGTCTCCCAGGATAGATAGCGGCCGTTACATGAGGAAAGCTGGACAGGGCTGTAGAAGGGCATAAACCCAGCAGCAGGACCAGTATGTGCACCTTCGTGTGAGGAGGAACAGGAGGAGCACTGCCAGAGCCCTACAAAATGACCTCCAGCAGCTACTGGTGTGCATGTTTCTGACCAAACTGTCAGAAACAGACTCCATAAGGGCGACACAAGGGCATGAATGACGTCCTCTAGTGGGACCTGCGCTCTCAGCCCAGCACCGTGCAGCTCGATTGGCATTCAGCAGAGAACACCAGCCAACGGTCCCCTGACTGCTGTTAGGGCCCTGGGTTCCTAGTGGAGGACAATGCCCGGCCTCACGTGGGCAGAGTGTGTAGGCAGTTCCTGGATGATAGAGACATTGATGCCATTGACTGGCCCTCTCGTTCCTCTGACCTTGATTCAATTGAGCACCTATAGGACGTTATGTATCGGTACATACAACGCCGCCAAGTACCTCCACAGACTGTCCAGGAGCTCACTGATGCTCTGATCCAGGCCTACTCATCAGGAGCCTGTCCAGACGTTGTCGGGAGTGCATACAGGCACATGGGGGCCATACACACTTTTGAATCACATTATAAGTTGCTGTGATAAAATTCATTCATAACAGAAGTGTGACATCACAAAGATTTGTTACTCAGAAATGTTATTTATTTATTTTTTATAACATGTCCCTTGTAGTGGACAGCGAGTCAATCTTTTCCACCAAAAAAAATCACATTACTGCACAGTACATTTAGATTATTATGATTAAATTCAATTGTACAAAACATAATATTAAAGGTAGGCCTGTTTTTCATGTTGTTAAAGGAATAGAGGACAGAGGGGATAAAGTTTCCCTGCACCATGCCTCTTTACTTCAATACGACTGTTGTTATTTTTGCAGTAAAGTCTTCATCGAAAAAGTGACCAGTCAGACTAAATGTAAAGTAGCATACTTGTTTGAGTTGTACATGTAGAGGAGACTGTCAACGGTTTCATTATGGTCACATTTTAGAGGCAGTTTCAGTCGCTTTTGTGTGTGTAATATGTCTCTTTATTCTTATCCCTCAATTTGTCCTATCATGTCTATCACACTGTAGGAAGAATGTTTATTCTTCTTTCCTGGACGTCAGTGTGCAACAGTGGGACAAACCTGATTTAATAAAAAATATTAACCATACTAGGGTGGGAATCATCAGAGGTTCCACAGTATGATATTATTACGATACAATATTATTGCGATTGTAAATATGTTGTGATCTGCTGAGTATTGCAATATAATATATTTCCATATATTGCAATTTATCACCTTTTTCAACATCTATTTTATCAAATAAGATTATGTTTTCAGTTCATCTGACTTCAACCTTTTTTTTTTTGCATCAGCAAAATGTATCTAGTGAAATAAAGTATTCTACTAAGCTACCTAAAGTTTAATTTATATTTCTAATGTTGTTAATTTATGTCATAAAAGAATCAATATGTGGCATTGTGTGACGATACGATATTGCCACACAAAAATGTCGCAATACTATGCTGTTTCGATTTTTTCCCCACCTATAAGCCATGCATGTGCTGTTTCTTTTGTAGTTTTACTTAAGAATCTTTTTAATGCAGGACTTTTACAGAAACTCTGAAGAGGGCAGCAGCACCATATGAGCAGCACACCGTCATGAGAAGACGTTTGAATCGGTGATCGACTAGTTGAGTCTACCTCTTCACTTCCTGTTTCAAAGTCCAGCTGGTAGCAGAAGAGGAGATGTTGTGCAGGAGCTTCATATTTAAGGGTTTATTTATTACACCGCGTTGTTGTGAGAGTGTTTGAACAGCGGACAGACGGACAGACATGCAGGCGTCTGTGGAGTCTCTGGTCAGACTGCTGGAGTCATACAGAGGAAGAGATAAAGTTGTGAGTAACTCGTGTAGTTTAATATTCAAATGATCAGAGTGCACATAAACACATCACTGCTGTCCTCTCTAGTGGGGTATAGTTCATTAGTTTGTCATTTGTTTCTCTTTTATATGTCATCCATTAACCTCGGAGTGTCTGACAC
>JAPZEB010000021.1:12724010-12743794 GCA_029783705.1 Chaetodon striatus | reverse complement strand
AGAATGTATTATTTCCTTCAAGTTTGTTGAAGTCTAACACTACTTATTTTTACACTAAAGATTTGCACAATGTTTAACAAAACTCTGACATTTTACCAGCTTAAAAAAAAAAAAAATTATCAACTACCTTATGCAAATATATCAACAGTCCTCAACACTAAACAACACATTATGTTCTTTGTCACTGACTTCAGAAATTACCTGTGTAAGCGTTTCATCATCTGGTGCCCCTATCAGCAGGACAATGTTTTTCAGTGGATGCCAAAATTGCATATGGCCATTATAAAAAGATTTAAATTGGCAGTTTTTGTGTTGTTTTTATGGGGGGCGGTTTATAACTTTATGACAGGAAGTGAGGGAGAAAGAAAGAGAGTGTGATTCAACAGTGATGTTGCAGTTCATGGTTGGCATCTTACCCCTATGCCATGGGCTGTCCCTGTTTTCATATCTTTAATGCATCAAATTTGGTTAAATTTGGGTAACTAAAAGTTCTTGCTCAAAGCTGCACTAATCTCTATAAGTGGATTCTGCATATGTATGCAGAACCTTTAGACGACAGGACAAGATTTAAGTATCAGAAGTGTTCTGGTTTATGATGTTTTTTGGTGGGCGGGGCTTGGCTGGAGGCAAAACAGTTCTTCACAGACATTAGCTTGCGCTACCTAGCAAGTAATGTTGGCTTGTTATCGACAATAGAGGAAGATGATACGTGCAGTGCATTTGGAAATACTCATTCCAAATGCACTGCAATTCGGTCAGAATGTACTGTTCAGTAATCCAGAGCACCGCACTCTTGGAGTGGCAGAGTGCATTCTAGGCTCTCTGTCTGGGGAGATGGAGCAGCGGAGTGAATGTGATATTAACTTCACCGTTTGTTAATTCATACAAAATATAATCTTCTCTTTCATTGAACAACAGGGCTCTCATTTTAATGTGGAACATCAGACTGAATTTATGAATGCTCAGCTCACTCACTCTTCAGAACCATGAGTGTTACTTGTATGCTCTCACCCAGTGGAAGGATGATTTGACAACATTGCCGAAAATGAGATGGCTGACTTTGTGGTTGATTACTATTCCAATCTTACAAAGGAGGACAACACTTGAACGGTTTTCTCCACTTTGTTTTTCTATTGAGGCTAACATTAGCTAATGTGCTAAAAAGTTAGCATTATGGAGAAATCCAATATTCCTTTTAATACCTCCCCAATTTCTGATTGGGTGGACATGATAACCCTTCATACACATAATGATATTCATCCCTACGATACCTGACATGAAGTGTACGCTGCACACACGAGCATTTTTGATGATCACCTCCAACCAGTCCTTTCATCTGATCACATTTAACCATAGTTGTCTTGTTTTTCTTGACGGGCACTGGTGGCTGTATGTGATAAAATTTAAGTCTTGAGCCATAACTCCTTCTATTCTGGCATCCAAAGACAACAAGACAACATTTAATTTTTATGTAGCCTACAGCGCTGTGGTGGTCAGTTGTCTACTGATGCATCACTTATAAGTGAACATAAGGTAAACAGTTGGTGTGTAAAAGTGGAACACACTGGCCAAAATGCAATCTCAAAACTTATCTGCTATTGTCTGACAATGATTAAGCTTTACAGTATATGGCTTTTTAAAAAAATGCATCTTCATTCATGTGCAGAGATCTGTTTATAGAGATTACCCCAAATGATTGGCAGATGAAAGAGGACATCTTGGCTCAGATATCTGCTGCACCGAATCCTTTGGAAATATTGGCCCTTGCCCCAAGAGGCCTAAAGTTATCGGATGATAGTCGATGGGTTCCAAGATTGTAGCTGCACGAATCAACACTTGTATAATAACAAAAAATCTGATGGTTGTGTATAATGTGAAATGTGTGACAAACCCAGCTCATTCTTTTGATTTTATGGCCCAAAACTTTACTGTCTTGGTTCAGTCTCATTTTGCTCATCATTCTGGTTTCCTGCTGTTTTTACTGAAAAAGCTCTGATAAACCGTACACTACCTGCCCAACACTACACCACAGACAGACCCAGTGGAGCAGTTAGCAGCTAAGTAAAAAGCTGTTTTTAGGAACATACTGTCTGATGAAAAACAATTTAAGTGTAGAACCTTATGTGAAGCAGAATTCAACCAAAAGTCTTTGTCTCTTTTTTTTTTCATTTTCTATAAATGAAGGTGGGTGTTGAAACTTTTTTATAAAAAAATGTCTGAATCAATAACATTTTAAGTAAAACATGATTTTTTTGTGGAGCTGGAAGTAGCTAATAAGTGAGCCATTTAGCCTCCTTCTCTTCCTGCTGAGAGATGCACATGCACAGTACCAACTGGGCAGCTGGGATGGATCCGGCACTGACAGTTGATTTAAACAGACTAAACAAAGCGAAGGTCAGTGTTGAGTTAACGTCATGTTAGGTACTAAAGGGCATGTGACATAACATTAGGACACACAGGGCATACCATTAGATTTAGTCGATAACGTTGTGTCAAGTTCCATGGCCAACCATGACTATTTTCCTAAACTCAACCTAACCAGAAGGTGCACTAATTCAAGTGGGAGTGGGGTCTAATTTGTGAGACACAAAGCTTAATATATCAGGATACATTTAAAAATTTTTAAACACCATGGCCATATCACCTTGAAGAGGTGATAACATGTCAGTATTTCAAAGTGGCCAAAAAACACATACCTCAGCTTTTTGAAAGACGACTAAAAACGAGGAGTTGATCCAACATATTTTCCTCCCTGAGAGGCTTTGCATTTCACACAACTTTTGTTTTTGCTTCTGAGAGAAAACTTTCATACTTTGCACTGACACAAGAGGTTCTTGTTAGGAAAAAGTAAACATCTTGCTAGTGAGGAGTGTCGAATACATTTTTGAGAATTGGTAAAAGTCACGTCCTACCAAAAATCCTTAAAATTGAAACTTATCAACGCACTAATTCAGTAACTGGTGCGAAACATTATTTTTAAAGGATTTATACATACAAAATAAATATGACTAAATATGACTGATAAAATATTTTGATGTGCTTTCAATTTTTTAACTCCTAAAGTTGCCCTGTGCCAGAAAAACAGTCTTGTCCCAGACAAGAATTCCAACAACTTCGAATGTGTTAAAATCCATTAAAGTCTAAAAATTCATTAAAGTCTTTAAATGTACTGCTATAATATTCTTTGTTTTAAAATGTATTTTTTTAATGAAAATATTGGCCCTTAAAGATGTGTCGCAGATTTATGTCAACTCCATCAGATTCCTACAAGAACATCATTTATTCAGGTATAAAAGGGGTCAAAACATAACCTTGTGCGTTTGTTGTTGAAGGAAAAAACATCAATTCTCAGTGTTTTACCAACGTAGAGAGTTTATTTTGAAAGAGACTGTATGCAAACTCTATATTTCCTGTGAAAACAGAAGTGTATTTTGAAAACAGACAATGCATGAAACAGGCTGAAGCTGACACAGTGTCACAGAATGTCAACAACCAACACACCCCAGGTACCTTGCATGTCATATCTCAATATGGAAAGTCCATGACCAAACATTGATATGTGACGAGTGAATGTGTTGAACCTACTGATACTTTAATCATCAAATTGAGACTTTTATCCATGGAAGGAAAGGGGCTCACTCATTGAGCTTTTTTTGTATTGCCCTAAATCCTGACAGCAGCTTAAGCTTATTCTGATGACTGACATCAAATCAGTTTGTTGTGCTTTTTTCTTTGTTTCGTTTGGTGGTCACTGGGAGCTGAGGAAGCTCAGAGAGAAATAGTTGTATATGAGTGAAGCTACACTGCAGTCAGACTTCATCTGTCATGTAAATGTTACCTTTTAGAAAATAGATTAAAAGTAGGACACACATAACATACATGCATATGTCTGTATGCCATGTTAGCTGTCGCAGTAGTTCAAACAGGCCAGTGAACGCCCCAGAGCAGCAGCAGATGAGATGATTGTTCTCTAACAAACTACACACATCATATAAAGAGCAGCGGGGTCAAAAAGCGAGGCACATCTCTTTTGATGAATGTGCCTTTGGCAGTAATGATGGCTGGAGCCGGGAGACAAATTGAATTGCAGGCCAATGCAGCGGATATGTAGTGAGGGAAGAACAGAGTGGGTGTTCTTTCCTTTTATCAGATGGGTTTTAGCCATTAGGGCTGTGGTGGAGTCAGCAGCCACTGAAAGCCTCTAACTGGTCACAATGGACTGAAGACAACACACTGTAAAGCCTGTTGAGTCCTGGAACAGTCAATCCATGAATTGATAGAAGGATAATCAATGATCATTTCAGTAATCGATTAAAGGGTCAGTTCACTTGAATTACTTCAGCAGCAGCAACTCTTTTCAGAAACAGTCTCTTTGCTACACTAATTCATACTGAAGAAACAGACCTTATTGAAAACCTCAAGTTTCAGATTAGAAGTAATTTCAAGGTGAAAATGTGGGACTTTTACTTTGGAATATTTCTAAATTTATAAAATAAAAATGCTTGATTTTGTGTCTGCTTTTAGTCAGAGATGTCCTTAATTGAAATGTATCTGTCTTTGTCAGGAATTATCTTTTTTGCCCCAGCAACCCAAAAATCAAAGAATAAAGGTGTTTCCCCTCACAATTTAGTTGTATTTACTTTTTCATTTTTAAGGGACACCGGTAATTTGTTCTTTACTTCTTCTGTATAAAATCTAATATTTTCCATTTGCAAAGCAATCCATGTATTTTGTAGCATCTTACTTTGAAAACCAGATGTAGTCACATGTGTATCTTTCACAAACTTTGATAAGTTTGTTGCTAGCTCCCCCATCAGCTGGATTGGGGCTGTTTAAGGCAGCATTCCGTGTAAGGCATATTAATGCCAGTGTATGTCCTACACATGCATTAAATGGAGACATGTCACAGTTCGAACCCTCCGGTTCCCAAGTCCCTATGGACTGAGCTACTGCTGCCCTAAGACTGATTGATATTCAATTATGTAATGGCTGAATGTTGCACTATGCATACACCTAGATAATGCACTTGCTAACTCCAACAGGAAAGATGTTTGCTTCTCCATTTGCAAAATTATTACAAATGCACCTATGTGGTGATTCTCTGGTTTTAAACCAAATGAAAAAAGAGAAACAGAGAGCCTAAGCCAAGTGATTTGTAAGCTGTTTGGTAAACAAGTCTGAGCTAAAGATGGAAACACCACAAGTAACCTCACCAGTTGATTGATCTGATTTATTTGTGTGTATACATTATGGACACTTTTGGGTGTTGCAACATATGTGTCCACAGTCTGTAGATATATTGTCAGTAGGGGATTACCCCCCCCCCCAGGAGAAACTGTAATAACTTTGGTGAACTTCTGACCCTTCATCCAGTGTCAGCGTAAGGTTGGTTGATCACTTGCTTTAAAGACGATGAAAATGAGACCTTAGCTGAACAAGCATTTTAATGATAAAAAGAATATTGATATATAACAATTTTGATAATTGATTAATGGTTTATGACATGTTTCAGCTCTTCAGATGTCAGGATTCACAGGTTTTACTGTTTTGTTCCATTAAAAATGCAATATCTTTTCTCAGTTCCCGGGAAGCACTTACATATGTAACAAAGAATTTAAAAAATTCCAGGAGAGAGCCCTCCTCTGCGGAGTTTGCAGGTTCTCGCCTTATCGTCGTGGGTTTTCTCAGGGTACTCCGGCTTCTTCCCACAGTCCCATGCAGGTTGGGGATAGGTTAATTGGTGACTCTAAATTGACTGTAGGTGTGAATATGAGTGTGAATGGTTGTTTGTCTCTATGTGTAACCCCTTTGATAGTCTGGCGACCTGTCCAGGGTGTACCCCATCTCTCGCCCAGTGTCAGCTGGGAAAGGCTCCAGTTCCCCTGCAACCCTCAAGAGGATAAGTGGTTATGAAAGTGGATGGATGGATGGATAACAAAACCACAACAGTACTGTGAGACCCCTAAATGTGCTTGGCTCTGTGCAGCCACACCATTCATACACCCTGTGCAGCAGTTCTGAGGAGGGGACAGGACTCTGTGAACTTTTGCTAAATTAAATTTAGAGGCAAGATGCAGCTGCAAAGGCTGTGCCCTTTTGTCTACAATTTTCCAACAGCGTCTCCCATTTATCTGAATGACAGAAAATGCAATTGCAAATGTGAGCCTGCCATTACCTGCAATTTTCCACAGCTTTTTCCACTTTGTAAGCTGAAGTTTTTTTTTCTCATTCTGTCTATGTGTGTAAATGATCTCTCAGCTTGCTGTTCGTGAAAGGTAAACAAGATGGGGTAGGACATGTACTGTGGTTGATAATCCAGTACAGCGCACAGTATTGCTGAGTTATCTGTGCATATTTGCTCTGATAAAACAAGTGACGGAGGGAAGACCAAATAACCTGCAACTGTGTTTCATCAAAGAACTGCTGCTGTCCTGGTCAAATGGAGACCCTGAATACTTTGAAGTGCATCTCCATGGTTAAGCGTGTATGTGTTTGTGTGTCTGTAAGAGAGTGAGATAAAATGTGTGATGACGACATGTACCTCATTCTCGTTTCTGAAACATTTAAATGGTTGTATACACGTAAGCCCTGCACAGACACAGACACACAGACATGCACAAACACTCCCCAGTGCCCTTTATCCTCTTGTATGTGGTCGCCATGGCAACTGTACACAGAGGCTACCGAACATCCCCCTCCCCCTTTCCCTTGCCATGCCAACTCTTGTCCCCTTATCTGAATTAAGAGCGAGTGATTGCTTTTCTTGTAATCACTATCAGGGTTTGGGCCTGTTAATCCATCCAGAGGAGATAGAAACTAGTTTAAATCAATGGAGAGAGGAGGAGGAGAGGATTAGGAAGGAGGGGGACTGACTCTGGGAGAAAGGATGGAGAAGGAGTGAGGTTATCAATCTAAATTTGATGCTGATCATGGAGATCTCTCAGTATTCATCACATGTTTTGAATATAATCAGCCCATTAAATGCTCATTATCAGTTCAATTCAATTCAATTCAATTTTTATTTATAAAGCCCAATATGACAAATCACAATTTGCCTCAGAGGGCTTTACAGCATACAACATTCCTCTGTCCTTAAGACCCTCTCAGCGGATAAGGAAAAACTCCCCAAAAAACCCTTTAGCGGGGGGAAAAAATGGAAGAAACCTCAGGAAGAGCAACTGAAGGAGGGATCTCTCTTCCAGGACGGACAGACGAGCAATAGATGTTGTACAGAACAGATCAACATGATAAATTAACAGTAATCCATATGACACAATGAGACATAAAGAGACAGAGAGACAAGTTGAGACAGAGACAAGTTGAGACAGAGACAGATGCAGGACAGACAGCAGTGATTACAGTTTACAGCAACATGTCAGTGTGTCTTTATGAGCGACGGCAGTTACTGAGGAGTTTGTGGTCGTTCACACTGAACACTGTGTTCTCTTTTCTCTGTGTTTACTTCCTGTTAGAAAGATAACACACACACACACACACACACACACACCTTTCACCTAAAGCAGTGGCACAGGAAGTACCACCCTTGTAGCAAACCTCGGCCAATCAGCGTCGCCTTGAGGCGGGACTTTCTTCAGTTCACACCTGCCGTTACAAACATTGGGGAAATGGAGAGTCAATGACAAGCTGCCGAGGGTTGGTGTGTCCGAAACACGGAAAGGAGACTTTTATCATCTTTTTTACAGAAAGGTATTTATTAACAACACTTTAACGAGTCTGGGGAGCTCATTATGTTTTATTTATTGTTTTCGAAAAGGTAATTTATCTCGGTGAAACATGGCAGGAAGCTGTATCCGAATAACGTTAGCTAAGAGTTTTCATCTTCTCCTTAGCTTAATGTTAGCTAGGTTATTTCTTTAGCTAACTTACCAGTTAAGGACGAGTTAAACTGTGAAGTAAATTGGTATAAATAGTAACTAATCATTTCATTTAACTTGTGTTTTTTATTTTACTATTTTTCGTAAGTAAATTGCTTTTTAAATGTAATGTTGCCATGCCTAGCGTTAGTTTATACCGCTAGTTAAGTTCATTTTATATTATGACATGAGTTTTTGTAAGATGTAGTGTTACTATACAGCTCTGAAAAGGAAAATACTTAAATTACATGATCAAAACAGGGAGGAGAAACGGGTTGTACTGTTAAAGAAAATACAATGGCTACAATACCTACATCATATGCCTGTACTGGCACCTGCAATCGCTGAAATATAATGAAAATAATAATAAAAAATTAACTTTGAGGTTGCAGAATGTCTTGTGTAGATTTACAAAGGAAATGAGCTTGGCTACTGCTTTCTAACCTGGACCAAATCTCGAGCCAGATCTCCAGATTATTTACTAACCACAGCACAAACAGGAGGAAGAGACCATACTCTGGAGGCATTCATAGAGCGAAGGTAAATGTTAAAGTCTCTGTGTGAAGCAGGTAAGCTGTTAGGATCAGGAGGATTTCGAGATAAAGCAGGGGATTGTCCATCTTGAGCAGATCACAGCAGGCACAAAAGACAACCTTCACTCACAACAAAATATAAAAATAGACTTTTGGATCCATCTCATGCTGAATGTTTTAACTTTCTTCACTATATTTATGTCTAAGGTGACAGCATGAAATACAAAAATATTTAAACAAAAGTTGTGTTCTGCTCAGGATTAACTTCAACTATCCTCGGCTACAGTTGTGTCCTCTGCAGGGGAAAGGTCAGCTACAGTTTATCACGATGGTCCTCACTAATGATAGCTTATTCACAGTCAAAAACAGAAGTCAGATTAGCACATTTTAATGAGCAAAAGCCTTAGGAAGTATTTTTAAAACATTTTTATCACAGATTTTAAATGTGAAAAAAAGTGTTTAAGCTACAGCAATTAATGACCTCCGGATAAATTTATTTTGGTCCTAGAAATAATTACACAAACAATTTAAGATTAAAAAAAAAAAAGTAGAAAAAAAACAACAACAATAAAACAGAAAAAAAGTATACAAAAAATGGCCCAAAAGTTGAATTGGGATATTTAATAGCTAGTCAGTTACTGTCTGTCATTCAGCCTCCACTAACATTAATAATTTCTCAACTCTGTCAGTGTGTTACGTTGTTGTGTTACAGCACCCCTCTGTATTCAAGTTAAAATGTTTCAAACTCTTTTCTCTTGCCACGTGAGAGCTGCTCATGAGCAAAGCGACCATTACTTCAAAAGTGTATCAGACCCTGATCCATTGCAGAACCTTTCTTTTACAATTTGTTTTCAGACAGTTTGCCCACATTTGATATGTGACATTAGGAAGGGACAGGACAAGATATTAAACAGTGAGACACAAAGGACAGTGAAAGGTGATAAATGTCCTCAGCTGTAATTAAAGTGGGGACACGGCAGCCACATGGCATGTCCCCCTAACAACTTGACAACTAGGGCACCCTGCAGATGTGACTCTTTCTCACCACAGTTTGTGTTTTCCAGCTTTGCATCATGGCCAGGTAGCTGCTGTGAGCGATGGGGTTTTTCCGACAGCTTGGCCTCCTGCTCTGGAAGAACATCACGTACCGCAGAAGGAACAAGGTGGCTGCACTTTCACTTCACAGAAAGAAATAATATAGTCGGTTGATTTTGTAAAGTAAAATATAATATGAAAATCAGATTGGACATTAAATAAGTATTTTTTGCAACTGCATTGCACAAATTAATCAGAACTTAAATGTTGGGAAAAAAAATCACAATTATCTGTGATAGTTACAGTGTAGGCCACACTAGTGGGGTGGTATTCCTGCTGGTCACTGACAGAGGTCAATAAAAGTTATTGATTATTTTTAACAGCTCCCATGTTTTTCTCTTATGCAGATCCAGCTGATCATCGAACTCCTCTGGCCACTCTTCCTCTTCGTCATCCTCATCTCTGTTCGCCATTCACACCCTCCCTACAAACAGAGCCAATGTGAGTGATATTATGTAATGTGTGTCTTTTCAGACACACGCACACTTACAGGCCTGACACATGGCCTCATGCCAACCAGCTAAAGAAGATTAACTCAGTGAGAGTGAGTCTTGTGCCACGCACATTTGGTTTCCTAACCTGTTGTGTTGTTGACCTTCTTTGAGAAGTCCGCCATTAATGTAAAGTTAGATAATATGACGCAGTAACACAATTTAACGCAACACTACATGACACAATATAGGCCAGTTGGTTAAGGCCTCACATGTTACCTGACCCCTTTAAGCTACATCTTGGTATCTTCTTATAACAAATTAGGGGGAAAAAAACACAAAGCAGAACCTTGCAAACTTAAATTATTCAGTGCTAATTTGAGAGGTGTGAATCTCCTGTATGTTCATTAAAGTCGAAACTTTCTAGAGAGAAACACCTTTGTTTATTGGATGTTTTCCAAGTAATTTAGTGGACACTAAGCATTCAGAGCAGCTGTGTGCTACCCTGTGCAACATGCAGTGAATTTTGCTTGTGAGCATCAGAACATTGCAACCTGTGCATGCCTCCTGTCCATGTGTATTTCCCTAGTCATTACATAAAGAAGAAGTGAGAACATGTCTCTTCCTTTCTGTGTTTGTGTCATGTAGATCAGTCTTGCATGTAAAGGTAGCTCAAATCAAGTTAAAGATAATAACATTATGATTTGATATCACAAAAAACACTATATTTGTTTACATAACAGCAGTATGTGTTATGTTGGGATTATTGTTCAGACTGCTGCCCGTGGAATGCGTTTCAGGTCACTACCACAGTATTTTCATTGTTTCGTATCTCCGGCTAATCTCCCGGTACTGAACTTGTTTGTCTTTGTTTTTCTTTTCCTTCCTTTGTAGGTCACTTTCCAAACAAAGCCTTGCCATCAGCAGGCACCTTGCCCTGGATTCAGGGCATTATCTGCAACATCAACAACCCCTGCTTCCACAGCCCGACACCAGGGGAGACAACGGGCCAAGTTGGCAACTTTGACAACTCCATGTAGGTAAACTGGAGGTAAAAACATGGACAGCTGTCTTGAGTGGTGGAGTTTACCAGAGGATCATTGTAGGATTAGGTAGCCTAAAAGATAAACAGACAAACTGCAGTCAGTCAAAATTTATGTCTGAATTAAAAATGTTTTCTATAAAAAAAAATTTAAAAAAATTACAGTCTCTTGTTACTGACTTTGAATTCTGTTTATTAGATCAAGAGAGCATGTTTGGAAACACACATACTGATAATTACTTTCTTATAGAGAATTAGATCAGAAACCTGATACCACTCTTATGAAGCTGCAGCTCAGCACAAAGACTGGAAACGGGGGAAAAAATCTGCCCATCAACACCACAAAAGTTCACAAATTAACACGCTGTGTCTGTTTAATCTGCACAAGTCTTGTCTGGTTTTACCGCGAGCTTGCCAGAAAATCAGCAGAGACTTCCCAACTCTCTAGGCAGCAGCTTATTTAAGAATGAAAAGCAATGACTGTCCCAGCTTACTCAGTGTAGAGGTCCATGGTATGTGCTAGCAGTCAAAAAAATATTTCGAGGCACTCATTATGGTCAAAAATCCTCTATTCACATGGATAGACAGTAGCTGATTTAATTTAATGCCACTGTGGTGTGAAAATGCATCTCAGTCAACATTTATTAATTCGTTAATTCCCCATTTTCTTTCTTTTCTTCATTAAAATAGTAATTAGATGCATTTACATCACTCTTTGATTTGCTTTACAAGTTTATACTCCCACACTCAAGGCAGCCAGCTACAATGCACGATTGCAGGTCTGACCATCAGAGCAATTTCAGGTTCAGTGTCTTGACCATGGACACTTTTTGTCATTTAGACAGGAGTTGGGGATCAAACCACCAACTCTGAGATCAGTGGACACCCTGCTCTTTCTCCTGAACTACTACCGCACTTGTGCCAAAATTACATATTGCGTGGTGATGCAGTCAACATTGGAGACTGTTAAAAAAACTCATTGGTGCTATAAGTTGCCACTGTAAAACTCCTACATCTCATGTGAGATTCAGAATATTTTACTTCATGTAAGAAACAAGTTAAGTTCATGGTCAGCTGAGCACTTCATTGAACACAGTTTGTAATGTTTGTAGATGTGAAGTTGGTGATTATTGGTGTACCATATCTAAAACCTAACTGCACACGTTTGTCCCAATTAAGACTCCTCTTGTCGTCTTTCTTCAGACTCTCTCGTCTCTTTGTGGACGCCCAGACTGTTCTGTCCTACAGTGGAAACCGGAGCCTCGCCGGCTTTCAGGACCTGATGGAGAGTGTCCGAAGGCTGGGAGAGAGACCTGGAGCTTGGCCAAGTACAACAGCTTGTTTGAATCTCTTCTAGCACTGACCTGAAGGGATACCTTGACATTCTGACACCGTGACACTTTCTTTACTATTATCTCTCATTAAAAATCCTGGGTGGGCATTGCTAGCCAAAAAGTTGATTAGATTTCATTATACTACCAGTAATGAATAAGTTCACACACACACAAAGTGAACACGAGTATATAATGTCAAGGTATATCTTAAAGGTTGCTTTCCAAGAATCAGAATAAATTATGTATATGGAGAAACCCAATAGAGCCTTAGCTTCTGTTGGTGAGGCTGTAGTGCGGCTTAAACAAGGTCTTAATGCGGTAAAGTCCAAGTAGACAAGATGACTACAATGTTTGAATCTCTAATTGCAACAGAAGAAAGTCTTTACTTGGAAAAATCATGGCACTAATAAAAAAGGCTGCTATGCAAATGTTGATTTTTGAATCACCTATACAGCCTTGTGGCTTTATTACACCCAAAACAAACAGGCATTCAAAACTACAAATGTTATTATTAGCAGGATTAAGTCTCTGCAAGCCATCAAACAGAATAAAAGTCTTGAATTCATGTAGATTTTTTTTGTTTTGGGAGTCAGCTCTGTTCCCACACTTATCTGAACAGGACTGAGAGCTCACAGTAGCAGCCAGTAGCTGATCAGTATGAATGGCTTTAAAGAGGTATCGAGTGACCAGATGAATGTAGCCATTTAGTGCCGTTGTGAAGCAGCACAGAGTGGATGTTTTGCCTCTCCTTGCTGTGGGCAGATTAAATTACTTGACTACCCCAGAAAAACAATTGGGTGAATGAGAGCAGGTCCTTCAGTGTTTTTTTTTTCTGCAAGAAATCCCACATCACTGACCTAATAGACATCTGCTGAGTCCCACAATCCTCACCCACTGATACTGTAAAGCACATATTATAAAGCATCTTTTTAACCTCAGAGTTGCTGTTATATTACTGTGCAGATATTTTGGGGTATCAGCTTTTCAGGGGACAGAAATAACTTCAGTGGTAAAGTTAAACCTTGTCATGAAAAGTGTGACTTGTCTCAGTGACCTTCCAAGTTCAATCCAGCCATACAAGCCATGACTGTAGGTAAGCTAGTGGGCTAGCCTGCTGGATAAGAGCAATAATCATGAATGATGAAAAATGCAGATGTCAGTTAACCTGAATATTTCTGTCTTTAGAGCTGAGTGTGATTTATTTTTCTGAGTTTCGAATAATAGAACATTAAGGGCACAGAAGAAGAAAAACTTTTACAAATCAAAGTACCTGCCTAACCCTGATAAAGCAGAGTATTTTAGTTTTCAGGCAGAGATGCGACATATTAAATAACCAGAGTAAGTAAGAATTTTAGTATCGATGCCATGTATTATCTGATAATAAAAAATAAAAAATTAAAAAAAAGATTTTTCTAGTTGAAAAAAATGCACCTCACAGTACATGACCTAACCTGCAAACAGCCTTTGTTTTGAGTGGAGGTTAATGTTTGTGTTTCTGCTGTAGATCTCCCAGTGGAAGAATACCTGAGAGCCAATGAAACATTCTCCACCTTCCTCCTGACCAATGGCAGCCTGTCGCCCGTGACTGTGGACCAGTTGATGAAGGCTCGTCTCAATTTTCAGGTGAGCTATCGGCTGTAAATCCTGGGGTAAGGCCATCAGCATTTGACTTTTCTTTAATTCGTTAATCAGTTCTGGGACTCAACCCAAGTGATTTTACCCAAATCCATTCAATTTAAACCTCAGACAAAAAAATAATGTAAAATAAAAAGATTTTTGCAGCCCTGATTTGTGAATTGTTGAACTGGCTGTGTTAAAAAAAGTTAAATAAAAAATAAATTGATTTTTAAAAAATCAGTGTTTTGAAAGGTGTTAGATCAATATCAGGCTTTGATAAATAAGTGGCATCATTACAGCTAAGAACAAGTCATATGTTTTACTTTTCTCATAGCCTAAGACTATTAAATCTAAATGTGGGGCATCAATTTTGTCCCATCCAGGTTTCTGTGGCTGGAGCTCAGATGCAGCTGAAGGACTTGGTCTGTAATGCGAGCATGCTGGGACAGTTTCTGACAGTCAAGGGAGGAGAAGCCGCCATGAATGATCTTCAGACTCAGTTGTGTAACCTGTCAGCCGATGTCCTGCAGGAGGCTGAACGCCTTTTTCTCTCTCAGCTCGACTTTACCAAGTTCTTCACAGTACGAATCAGCTACCTTTTTCAATTATTCTTTGTTCACTAATTAAAAAATCGCTGAATTAAAACAGCTTTCTGCATGTTTGCAGTGACACTGAGCTGCTTGTACATCTGATGTAAGTATGTAGTTAAGTTCCATCAATAAACCTGTCTGTTTGTCCGTCCTGTCAGAGAGAGCGTCTGATGGCTAATGCTGGAGACCTCAGGGTCATCAGTCAGGCCGTCACATCAGTTTCCCAGGACCTGGCTGTCCTCATTGATGATGTAAGAACACACCTGATTTTTAATTTCTGTCTGTATTGTGTTTGACAGTCTGTCGACTGGACGGAAATTTGGGGAGGTGCTTTCCATTTGCATTTATGATAAATACATCACTGGAAACAAATCAGACCATCATTAAATTAAAATTATTTCACAGTTTGATTTAGACTTTTTATTATTAAGATTTGTAATCGACCTTTCAGTGGCTGCTGGGGGAACTTTAAGGTGTTGTTGCTTTTGTATACATCATTATTATTGTTTGTTTTGCCTTTGCTGTTGTTTTGTAATATTCTCTTCCTGTTTTTACATGATGTTTTTTTTTACTTTCTGACGAAATAGAATTGACCAAATGTTCTTAGAGGGAAAAAAAACTCATCTTTTTCCGTCTATTTTCTCCCTCCATTTCTACTCTTTCTCGCATTCTTTTCTCTTCCTCCTCCAAACTTTTCACTTGAACTTGTCTGTCTTCCTTCAGTTCTCCTCTCTGTCTAGCTTTGCGGACATGAACGCAGCTCTTCGTCTTCTGTCTCCCGAGAATCGCTCGGCACTGCCCAGGGAGAGTTTCCGTGCTTTTTCGAGGATCATGTGCGGTCACCCTGAGGTTGGCGGTGAGCGCATTCCATCACTCAACTGGTATGAGGACAATGACATCAAGTCCTTTCTGGGAAATAATGGCACTGAGGACACAGACCTGGACCGTGACAACAACACAAGTAAGAAGCTGTGATATGATCGGACTGTACTGATCTGTTAAGGATGAGTGAATGACTTTTTGTATAACTCTTTCTGTTAATGGTGTAATATGCAGGGTTGTTGGTTACTGTTTTAAAACACACTCGCCAGCAAAAACTGAAAATAAATTCAAACCCAGATTCATTCTTGTTTGGTGTATTGCCAGTCCATTACGCTACTGTTTTTACTGTGTCTCTTGGATGCATGCTGCTCACAGTCTGGCACCTGGTTGCTACCTTTTTATAAAATCACAACCTCACCTGCCCGCTGTGCCCAGGAACATCCCCAACACAGAAAATAAGAAAATTCGGGGAAAGTGCAGAGTGTCTGCAGATAAATACACAGCCACACACTAGTAGTGGGTCACAAGCATTGATTGAGAAGGATTCTCCTGTGCGAGTCTATACATTGTTTTTTGGAAAATCCTGCATAGTGTATCTTTGATTATTTGCTTAATAGCATAGCAAGTGCTTCTCTTTTCTGTTGGTTGTCATGTTGTCATTTATTCCTAATAAGTAGAAAACTAGATTTCCCATGGTCTGATACTGTGGTGATATTGTAAGATCAATAATCCACCAGAAATCAACATAACACTACTGAGCATCAAGCTCTAGCTGTATCCTGAGTGTTCTGTGTTTAACCAGGTGTTTTTGTCTAACATTTGTACCATTTGGTCTGGTCTTCTCTCCACGCAGCTCCATTCTGTAAAAGTTTGATCCAAGGAATGGAGTCCAACCCTTTGTCTCGCATTGTGTGGCGAGGAATAAAACCTCTGTTTATCGGAAAACTGCTGTACACACCAGACACTCCTGCAGTGCAACAAGTCATGAAAGAGGTACCGAGAAAAACCTCAGAGAATCCACCCCTGATGAGCTTTTTGTCCACCAGGGACAAGTCATTGTCAAGATTAATCACTTGATAGCTGTTTGTCTACTAGACATCATCAATTCGTCCTCTAGGCGTTTGCTGAACATTTTAATTTATTTAGTATTGACAGAAACTACTGAAGTGGAAGACACGTTTCTGAGCTGTCACTTTGTGTAACAAAAACAACACAAAAACAACTACAGCATATTAGTTTGTGGTTCACAAAGCCTCAAAATTTTAATGTTGATTGATTTAAAGTGTATTCTGCAGTTGGACATGTTGCAAGACAAATGTATTGCTAATGTGAGGCAAATGCAGCCATCTAAGCTAACTACATGTTGTGTCTTCTGAAGTTGAACAAGACTTTTGAGGACCTGCAGATCCTCCAGGAGCTGAATGAAGCCTGGATGGAGGTCGGACCACGAATCAAGAATTACATGGAGAGCAGTGTGGAGATTCAGCTGCTGCAGGTCTGACTCACCAGCTGCTATATCACTACAGGCGGGATGAGTGTGTTGGGACACAATATTGTTAAAAATCTTTTTCTATATAAGGTGTTTGTGTGTGTGTGTGTGACAGGATTTGTTGAAGAGGCCAGAGGTCGCAGTACTGGTCAACATGCGTCTGGAGAACACGTCCTGGACGGCCTCACAGATAGCACGATTCCTGTCCACACCCTCACCGGACACCCCGCGGAAGCCCGGAGCTCCACCTACCTGGCTGGATGTCTACAACGACCTCAGCCACACCATCACCACCCTCGCTCAAGTCACTGAGGTTCTCTCCTTTGGCTTTCATGTTTCATCCTAATGCTGCTCTCCAAACATGTCAGAAAGCGAGCCTCTGATTGAAAATAGAAACAGAATACATAAAAGAATTTAAAGTAGGAAATACAACTTAAAAAAAAACTGCACTTGACCCCTTGAATTAACTATAGTATGCTTACTTGAGAGCTCATGCAGCCAGATATTATTGTCTGAATATTTACATGCTGCATAGTGAACAGAGTTTTACAAATTAGCTAAAGTGTGTCTATACTGTATGACTTTTTTTGTTTGTATTTATTAGTGAGAATGTGTTGGACAGGAAAATAATAAAATTGTTAACAGTGTAAATTATAGGTGAAGTTTAACTTGAGCGTCTCTTTCCTGTCATTTATCACATAAGTCTGCATCTCCTGTTATCTCCTGCAGTGTTTCTCTCTGAACAAGCTGGAGGGATTGGAGACCGAGGGTCAGTTGATTGACAGAGCTTTGGAGTTACTGGAGAACAGACAGTTTTGGGCAGGTGTGGTTTTCCTGCTGCCAAACTCTTCGTCCCCGGACCTGCCACCCCACGTCACTTACAAAATCCGAATGGACATTGATGATGTGGCTCGGACCAACAAAATAAAGGACAGGTAATGACACAGCACCACATCTTGCTTTTATCCTGCTTTTCATTGAAATTACAAGAAAAGTGCTTTGGTTTCATGTCATATGCCTTGTCCTGACAATGCTACTCTTTTATTTAATCTGTATGTATCTCCAAACCCTTTACTCTTCTCTGAAAAATAGAGAACACTGCAGTAACTGGATAAACCAGACTGAGATGCAACCTCATCTGTTTTCTATTTAAAGAATTTCAAAATCAAATAATAAGAAGTATTTCAGCTATTAAAGAATTTAGAATTTAGTACGGTTACAGTTTTTTGCTCTATGGGACATTTTACTGTGTAATCTATTAATACCTGTCAATTTAATTTTCTTGTTTTTTGTTTTGTTTTGTTTTTTTTGAGTAATTTTCAGAGCGAGTGCTCTTTGTTTATGTACCGCAGTACAATATGCGATCCATTGGTTTAAGAAATTCCATGAACTCCTTGTCAAAAATAAATGATATTAGGCTAAATATATTTTTTTAGTTTTCACCTAGCAGCAGTTTTTGGGTGTGGGATTTTTATTTTGTTTGTTGTTTTTCGTCAGGTTTTGGGATCCTGGTCCAGCGGCTGACCCATTTAATGACATGCGCTACATTTGGGGCGGCTTTGTGTACGTTCAGGACCTGGTGGAGAGAGCTGTGACCCGCATCCTGTCTGGAGTTCGACAAACAACCGGCATCTACATCCAACAGATGCCCTACCCCTGTTATGTGGATGATGTGTGCGTCATTTGTTGTCGTAAATTTATGTTTTTAGAAACTAGAAACTTAACAGTACACACAGTTCTCTGGACACCTTGATGGTAGCTGTTTGGGCAGCCATCATACCTAAATATTCTTCATGTGTGAAATCATGTCAGGTTGTTAATAATCTTTAACAACCTTCTACTTTAAACTACATCTACATTATTACTTTGCTTTAGCACATGAATTTCAATATTTCTTCCATTTTATAACAGTTTCCTGCGAGTGCTGAATCGCTCTCTGCCACTCTTCATGACACTGGCCTGGATCTACTCGGTCGCAATGATCATCAAAGGTGTGGTGTACGAGAAGGAGGCAAGGCTGAAGGAAACCATGAGGATTATGGGTCTGGGAACGGGAACGCTGTGGCTCAGTTGGTTCATCAGCAGCATAGTTCCTTTCCTGGTCTCTGCAGGGCTCCTTATTGCTCTGCTCAAGGTAAGACGACCACTCACTCAACACAAAATATATTCTGGAAAATATACTCTAAATACAAAAAATGGTGTTCAGGTGTTTTGTGATGTTGAAAACATATCTTTCCTTGGTGTGTAACATTTGTCTCCTGAAGTTACCGTTAAATCATCTCACTTTTTCTTTGTCTTCTTTCCAGTGGGGGGACATCCTGCCATACAGCGACCCAGCTGTTGTGTTTTTCTTCCTGACGGCATTTGCCACCGCCACCATCATGCAGTGTTTCCTCATCAGCACTTTCTTCTCCAAAGCCAACCTGGCTGCAGCATGCGGAGGTCTCATCTACTTCGGGCTTTACCTGCCCTATGTACTGTGTGTAGCCTGGAGAGACCGCCTCAACACCACCCACCGAGTTTTCGCTGTGAGTAAAATGATATAGTTAATCAGAGAGTTCATATATATAAATGTACAGGTCTAGAAGAATGAGTTCTAGCTGCATAAAAAAACAATGATTTAATATAAATTTTTTTAGCACTAATATCAAAAACATATGTGGAGATTGAATCAGAAATTAACTATTAAAAATTAAAGTAAAATCAGAGATTTCTTTCAAAACACATTATACATGTTAGAAAATACTTGTTGAAAACATGTGAAAAGACTGAACTGTACAGTACTGCATTGAGGAGTTAGACCTTTAAACTGTTTTTCACTGTTGATGTGTCCAGGAATTTTTTTGGGTGGGTCTTAACTCATGGCTTGATGACACACTGGAGCCATCCTTATCATAACCCCTTCCCTACTATGTAAAAACTAACCGGTAGAGCATGTATCATCAGTGTCGTTTCGT
>JAPZEB010000021.1:12692635-12706474 GCA_029783705.1 Chaetodon striatus | reverse complement strand
GGGGCTCCTGGCTGTCCCACACTCAAGACTTAAGCTCAGGGGTGATCGTGCCTTTATTGTGTCTGCCCCCAAACTGTGGAACAGCATCCCCCTACCAATCAGACCTGCCCCCACCACTGACTCATATAAGTCCAGGCTCAAAACCTACTTTTATTCATTAGCATTTGAGACCCCCTGATGTGGCTTTCCCTGATGCATGCCTGTGTGTGTTATGTCTCTAAATGTGTAAGCTGTGTACCTGATGCATTTTTTTTATTCCTTTTGGTTAACATGAGTTGTTTTTAAATGTTCCTTTTAAATAAATTTGAGTTGTAGTTGAGTTTTAAGCCACAAGAGTTTACACCAGATGGGCAAAAACAGGAGATCTACCCAGGTGCAGGTAGTTTGCTGAGGACCTCTTCAACCCCATCAGTCGTAGATCTAAATGAGTCAGGATGATGTTGTATCTTTCTGTTCAGGCCGTGGTGGACCGAGCCTCAGATGCCTCGTCTTGGTCCAGAGGATGAGGACGTTGCCAGGGAGAGAGAGAGGGTCATAAGTGGCAAAGCCCAATCAGACATCCTCACCATGATAGACCTCAGCAAGGTACAGCCATTAACTTAACTCATAAACGCTCCTGTGGCTGAATTGTAGCATTCAGCTGACATCAAGCTTTTATGAGAAGAAATGAACATAAAAACATTCAAACTACTTATTGGAGTCCTGTTTGTAAGAGCTACATTTTGGTTTGCCATCATGCATCACTTTTTTCATGCTACACTGACAGACTTATGCTACGACTGTATCATTAGGATTTCCTGGTTGCTGGTAAAACAAAGGACTTTTTGTTTTGCAGGTTTATAAAACAGGCAGGAAGCCTGCGGTTGATCGTCTCTGCCTCGGGATTCCCCGTGGCGAGGTGAGAGATTCACACACCAAAATCAATTAATGAAAATCAATAAAAACACAAACACATTATCTGACTTTGGTTCTAATCAGCTCTGTGTTTGTCAGCCGTGTATATCTGCTGTAGATACAGTCATTATCTCCCAAAAGAGGTAATTTTGGATAATATACCACTGATTATTTTATCACCACTACTACCACTACTACTGTTAGTGTTGTTACTACAGCTGCTCCTGCTGCTGCTTCTATTACTGAAACAGTTCAAATAGTAATACTCCCACAACCATAACTGCTGCTTCTAAAAATACTGCTGCTGAAGCTAACACTACTATTAGCTTCTACCACTAATGTTACCACTGCTGGGCCTTCAATTACTGCTATAAATATTGTTCTGTTGCAGCTGCTTCTATGCCTACAAACACAACTGTTACTGTGTTACTGCTACTACTGCAGCTGCACCTGTAGAGTGAAACATCTGTTACAATTTACCTACGTTTTGACTAAATAACTTCACATAGTCTCGAGGGAATGGTCCCAGCTGCTGGCTACAGCTGTTAATAACTAGATGTTGTTTATTTGTGCCCCAGTGTTTCGGCCTGCTGGGGGTGAACGGAGCAGGGAAGACCTCAACCTTTCGCATGCTGACCGGAGACACGGACATCACCCACGGAGAGGCTTTCCTTAATCACCACAGGTACAAACCGTCTCGACCACCCAGTTTTTCAGCTTTTCAAAGGCATTTAAAAATTCAAACGTGAATGACATCAAACAGTAAATGATATTTTTAGGAAGGATCCTTTCCTCTAGAGGAGGAAAGGAATGAGGATGTGAAGCTGAGTGTGATTAACATTTTTGTGAGCACATAAAGGCAACAGTGAACACAAAATTATTTGTGTGTTTTAGTCACTTGGCAGGTAAATTGTCAAAATCTTTAAACCTTGAAATAAACTACAGTTGTAGTCATAGTTGTCACAGTACAGTAGTACGACTAATAGCAGCAGTATAAGTTTTGCTAGAACTGTGAAACGTTGTGTTTCTGTGGTTCTCAGTGTGCTGACGGAGATGGAGCGAGTCCACCAGCTGATGGGTTACTGTCCACAGTTTGATGCCATCAGCGACCTGCTGACGGGCCGGGAACATCTGGAGCTGTACGCCCGCCTGCGGGGAGTGCCAGAGGAGTCTGTTGTCAAGGTAACATGAAGGAGCAGCTCACATCACAACTTAAATGGAGATATTGAATCATGTGATTTCTGAGTTTGAACTGATGTGGAGTGACTACATAGTAATGTACCCTCTCTGCTGTCCTGCAGGTGGCGCAGTGGGGAGTGAAGAAGCTGGGACTGACCCAGTACGCTGAGCGGGAGGCTGGAGGCTACAGCGGAGGCAACAAGAGAAAACTCTCGACTGCCATCTCCCTCATTGGGGCTCCACCTGTTATATTCCTGGTGAGAAATGAATTTATTCACCAAACAGCTGAAGGGGAACGGCCAAGCTCAACAGGGGATGAAACTTAACGTCACCTAATAAATTCTGCATTAGTTGGATACACGAATGTCCCAGACTTTACATTTCTATTTGAATAAATAGCATTTTAAACATTAAAACCACATACATATCTCAACATATTGCACATAACAACCCGACGGACGTCACCTACGGAGAGGCATACTTGCATAAAACATACATGCTCAACAAAGATATTGCTTCCAAAACTTAGTAACTTAATGTTGGTGCCACTACAGTTTTATTTGTTTTAATTCTTTCTTAAAGTGTGTTTAGTAACATTACTAAAATGAACTAGTATTTTGACTTACATGTTGTTTCTTTGATTCATTTGATTGTTGTCAGGATGAGCCCACCACTGGCATGGACCCAAAAGCCAAAAGGTTTCTGTGGAACTGCATCCTCAGCGTCACCAAAGAGGGGAGAGCTGTAGTTCTCACCTCCCACAGGTAGGAGGAGCTGTACACTAAATTATTCTTCATATACTTACTAACATTACGGATACATGGCTGAAATTGAGCAGGCTGACTCCCACCTCCCTGAGGCAGTGAAAAACACAGATTGAAAAACACTACTGCAGCATCACTTCTGCATTTACAGCTACAAGTTTTGTCACAGTGTACGTGTTAATGGATTTCGATTGTGTGTCTGTGTGGTCAGCATGGAGGAATGTGAGGCTCTCTGTACCAGAATGGCCATCATGGTCAACGGCAGATTCCAGTGTCTTGGATCTGTACAACACCTGAAGAACAGGTAAGCATACTCTGTTGTGTCTGACCTCAATAATACAAGTAAACTCCAAACATAATTTATCAGTCAGTTAATGAATTTAGTGCTCTTTTGAATGCCTCACGTCCCCACACACTGCTTAGCTTTACCCCTTCCTCAGTTCTATCAGTTACTTAATTAACTCTGGCTTTTTAGACATGCTGAAGCCAAAGTGTACTTCCTGTTTTGATCATTGGATCAAAACAGATCGTGTACAAGAACACAGGCACTGTTAATATCAACAGAGTTTGGTTCGATTCATGCACCATGAAATTATCAAAACTATATTAATGAATACACAAAATAATGACTCATCTCTATAAGTGTCTGTGTATGAGTTAAATCAATTAAAGTTATATATTAATTTCTGTTTATCACATTGATATTAGCCGTATTGACGTGACAGTTGATTACTGTTTCTTAATCCCTTCATCTCTCAGGTTTGGTGATGGCTACACCATCATCCTCCGTCTGGCGGACACTAAACCTGACCCGGACTCATGCCCCATCAGCACCTACATGAAGAGCTCTTTTCCCAGCATCGAGCTGAAGGAGCGCCACCAGTGCGTGCTGCAGTACCAGCTGCCCTCACACGCCTGCTGCTTGGCTCGTGTCTTCGATGTGCTGGCCAACAACTACGAGGAGCTGGGCGTCATCGACTTCTCTGTTTCACAGACCACCCTGGACCAGGTGAGGACAATTCAAACTTCCTGTGTTTCTGTGCTGTGTATGGTCCTGATCCAGGAGCCTCTGTAGTAGAGCTTTGCATCCCTAATGTCCTTTATTGAGGCAGTGTGTCAGCCGCTAAAAGGATGCTGTTTCCCATCAGGCTTTGTTCTCTGGCTACGTCTTTGAGGAAAGTAGGAAAAAGTATGAATTGAATATGAATGAGTATTTAACAGGCATTTGTGAATTAACAACTAATAAAAAAAGTGGGGGAAAAGGACAAAGATGGCAACAAAGAGTGTTGATAATCTTACCACATCACCTTTACTTGCATAAATATATAGTATATCATCACTCACTCACACTGTTTCACAGTTGATAAGTAAGGGGTTAATTACATTTTCCAGATACATTTTATCAGTGGTTGGGGAGGTTATTTCTTCCTGTATGTGAGAGTTTTTATTTATTTATTTTTTTATTAAGGGAATAGGATCGAAAGCTAAGTCTCAACTCTTGAGCAACATCTGTGTTATAAAGTCGAGACCAGTCCACACTCAGTTAATATCTACAGCTATAAGTTTCCTTTGATACAAAATACATTAGTTAGTCAAGAGATGTTAGCAACGTGAACATAAAGGACAGCTGACTGTCATTCGCTTAATATCTGACCAGGATCATGCAAATTAATAAAAGAATTACACTAAAGCTGATTCAATTTTGTAGGTGTTTGTCAACTTTGCCAAAGAGCAGACGGATGACGACCTCCTCACAGATGTGGTGGTCAACAACAGCACAGTACAGTCCAACCTGACTGCACTGCCCACCAGGATCAACCCTCCCACCATCCAACCACAGCCGCCAGTCACACCTCCTCAGCCAAGCAAGTCTCCACAGAAACAGGGGAAGTCATCTGACAGCAAACCCAAAGAGGGTAAATCAAAAAAGCCAAAAGCTGGTAAGGTCAAATCCAAAGAAAGCAAAGCTAACGGGGAGAAAAGCAGCAGTATGGCGATGACCAGAATACCTCAGAAAGAGGAGAAGGCTCAGAGGAAGAGCCGCAGGGGCAGCAGTGGATCGGACAGCAGTAACGGTGGAGTTCAGAGAGAATCCAGTAAACCCAGTGGGTCCAAACACAAAGCAGAGAGCTCCAGTAAGAGTCCATCTGCACTCTTTATAGTCGACAGCAACACACAGGACAGTGCACTGTGAGGTGGACTGGTGTAACACAAGCAAAGGACCAACTCCAGTTAGACGCTTTTTATCACTCGCCCTTGTTCATTTAAATGTTTTTCAGTGACGGCAGCGACCTCAATATGCAACATGGAACGACACGGCTCATCAGAGTAAGACATGGAGAAGATGGACTTTGAAAGTTAGTGTTAGAGGTAAATTTATCCCCTTGGCCTCCTCTGAAGAAAGACAGGTGAGTACTTCCTGATGTGGCTTTGGTGCCTTGTTCCCCTTGTTAACATATCTGTAGCTTTATACCCTTTATTTGGGTCCATAAATCTTACACTGTGTCTTCTCTTTCTGCATCAATCTCATCAGTTTGAAGTTATTTATCTTCAAAAATATTATGCAAGGTTTAAGGTAAAAACAAGGGTTGGCGTCCCTCAGGGTTCAATCATTAGACCTCTCATCTTTATTTTGCTGAAAGCACTTTATATAAGAAAATGCTGCAAAATCTAAAACAGTTACTGGAGTATATGTATTACATGTAATTATTAAGACATTTTTATGTGTCAGAAAGCTTTTGAGGGGTTGTTTCAGAACAATATATAGTATCTCTCACGTGGAGAAAATTCTTACTGCAAGTTTATTGTCAAATAACTCTGAAATATTAAATGACGAACTTTCCAGGTATTATTGTTTTGTAAATCAAGAATTTATTTTTCTTTTACCTGTCAAACTTTTTTTGTTTTTTTTATTTTTTATTTTGTTTTGATTGGGTAACAGTGTCCCTGTACAAACAGAGGGTATTACATATGACAGGGGTTCGGGGCAGTTCTTTACTTCTGCCTGGTATTTACTGTCACTTTGGTTATTTAAAATGTAATCATGTTTTGTTTGTCATCTTTATATATGTTACATGTATCTGTCATACTTCCTGCACAGCTTTGGAAGGTCTGGACAGCTCATTTAATTAACTTAAAGTATTTTCAAACTATAAAACTATTTAAAAAGTCCAGCACGCAGTTATTACTCTACACTGTTTAAGCTGCAGTGTTGTTACAAATTCTTCTACATAATGCCAAACTACAGCACTCCAAATTAAATCAAAGAAATCATAATAGATCACAGAATCACAGACGCAACAACATTGCCTTTGGTCAACAGTTGTTTCTTTTTTAATTATTCTTTATTTAAGTTTCTTTTATTAAACCGTTTTTTTTTTCTATAAAAAAATGACACAGCTGACTGAATGTCCAAAGCAGGTTGTTACTGCGCTGTAATGCACTGTTACATATTCAAAAGATTGTTACAATAGTAACTATAGGCATGAGACAACGTATCAGAAGGGTTTCATTCCAAAATGCAAACTGTTAAGTATAAAATATTGTGTTGAATAAGAATAAATGTGTTAAAAATAAAAGTAAAAACTGCTGAAATTATGCAAACCCTAAACATTAGGATGGATTAAAATGGTGGATGTGTCATTTTGGAATGAAAGTCTGCACTACTGAATGTACTCTTAAGGTATTATGCTTGAAAAGTTGTACTTGAACATTAATTTATCTGTGCATCTACTATAAGATGTACATTATATACTGAAGATATGCTAGCATAGAAAAGAAAAACGGGTACATGTCTGTTCTGAATGTTTTGTCCTGAAGGAAAATAAAACTGTGGTTTCCTGGATATTTTTTTTTAAATACTGTTGTGTATCTTGTGAGTCCAGTTTTTTGTTTTTGATGAATTACTGCAGCATGCTGGGAGTCAGGAGGCTTTTCTTCGTCATAGTGTGGATGAGCGTTGGTTTCAGGGCAGATGAAAGTGGTGGGAGGCTCCTGTGTGCGTTTACACTGCATCCACCCACTGATGTTTCTGTCACTGCTTCACTGTTTAAAGAAAAAAGACAGAAAGCAAATTTACTGAATGGCTTTCTTTACTCTGAAGTCACTTATCTAATGTTATTTAGAGAAATAAACTTATACATTTACACATTGATGCAACCACCTGCAAAAATATCTACATATGTCAAAGTCTAATGTACAGTGAACCTGCTTAAACATCGATCTCAAGGCACAGCCAGGAAAAGGAAGGGGTTCGCTTTGGGGACCTCAGAATTGCATCTCTGCTTTTGCATATGATGTGGTTCTGTTTGCTTCATCACACCGTGACCTCCAGCGTGCACTGGGGCGAACTGCAGCCGAGTGTGAAGCGGTCAGGATGAAAGTCCAGCCTCCAAGTCTAAGGCCATGGTTATCTGTCGGAAACCAGTGGATTGCTCCCTCCAGTTTGGGAGAGAGTTACTGCCTCAGGCGAGGGAGTTCAAGTATCTCTGGGTCTTGTTTAAGGATGAGGGTAGAATGGAGCGTGAGATGGATCGGCGGTTTGGGGCGGCTTCTGCAATGATGCAGGCACTGTGCCGGACCATGTTGTTGAGGAGGGCGAAGCTTTCGATTTACTGGTCCATCTACGTCCCAACCCTCACTTATGGTCATCATGACCTCTGGGTAGTGACCGAAAAGAATGAGATCACAGATACAAGTGGCTGCAATGAATTTCCTCTGTGGCGTGGCTGGGCTCAGCCTTAGAGAAAGGGTGAGTAGCTCAGACATCCAGAGGGAGCTCGGAGTAGAGCCACTGCTCCTTCATGTCGAAAGAGGTCAGTTGAGGTGGTTCAGGCATCTGATCAGGATGCCTCCTGGGCGCCTCCCATTGGAGGTGGTCCAGGCACATCCCACTGGTAGGAGGCCCCGGAGCAGACCCAGAACACGCTGGAGGGATTACATATCTAATCTGGCCTGGGAACGCCTTGGGGTTTTCTCTAACTTTAATGAAACCCTGATAATGGACTTTCTGTATTCCCCTTCAGTGCTATAACTATGGTACAATGAATAATAACATTCACCAACATTTTACTTATAACTCCCAAACATACATGTTGGCCAGGCTTCTGTTCTCCGTGACGCTCCTCTCTCTCAAACGTCGCTCGCTAACAGCCGTGAGGAGCTGCTCAGACTGGACACGTGTCCACCGTCCGTCATCACGGCCTCTCCTCTTCCTCCCAAGTTTCTTTGTGACCGTCTGCAGCAGAGCATCCAGACTGGACAAGGAGATGTCAGGAAGACGAAACTCGGGAGATCTCTGTACAGATAACGAGAGGAGAGTCAGACGGGTGATGATGATGAGTTTTGTTTATAAGAGGAAAACATCTTGTTTTCCTCTTATGTTTTAGTTTGTGCGTGATCTTGTGTCTGTGTCTAACAGTGGTGGAAGAAGTACCCAGAACCATATAAGTAAAGCTACCTGTACCACAAAGTAGAAATACTCCATTACAATGTAAGTATTATCAATAAAGAGTACTGCAGAAAAATTCCCCCAGTGACTGATAGAGTTTGAGGGTTCTGCACAGTATCTTAGCTATCCCTAGGACTGCGCTCTTCTGGACAGAGACCTTAGATGTTGTACCTGGAATCTGCTGGAGCCACTCTCCCAGTTTGGGGGTCACAGCCCCGAGTGCTCCGACTACCACTGGCACCACTGTTGCCTTTACCCCCCACATCTTTTCTAGCTCCTCTTTCAGCCCTTTGTATTTTTCGAGCTTCTCATGTTCCTTCTTCCTGATGTTGCTGTAGCTCAGACTGCTACATCTATCACAACTGCCTTCTTCTGTTGTTTGTCAATGAACACAATGTCTGGTTGGTTACCCATCACCAGTTTGTCCGTCTGGATCTGGAAGTCCCACAGGATCTTAGCTCCATCTGTCTTTCATTGTGACATTGGGACTTTCAGTCCACACTCAGTGCAGATGTTCCTGTACACTATGCCAGCCACTTCATTATGGCCTTCCATGTATGCTGTTTCTGCCTGCATCTTACACCCTGCTATATCTGAGATGCATATATACATCTCATGAACCTCAGACAGTTATTAAGTTACCATGTTACCATATGAGAATTGGAGTGGAAATATCTCTGGTGTTTGGTTGCTTTGCATTTTTAATTTCCCTAGCTATTTGGGATCAGTAGGACCTGATAAGTATAAAAAACTTTAGGTTACTTGTGTAACCCCGGTTCTCTGAGTAGCAAACGAATGCCATGAAAGAGAACTAAACATTGTCATCAATAATGAAGTTCCCATAACCTCCAACAAGACGACAATAAACTCCCCGTGTCCTTCAACTAGCTGATGATAAAGTCCTTATGTCTTCAAACGAGTGCTTTCTAATTAACAGCATCCTAGCTTGTTACTGTCGCTCGAATTGGTCAAATTTGCTGCCATATCAAACTACAAACTTAATTAATCGTAAATAAACAAGTTTCAACCATAAAATGTGATCAGGTTTTGGACCTTGTCCACGTTTGTTTCGGGGTCGGCTGCAGACTGACCTGGCAGAGATGGCTGCCATCTTGTTTTTACGTGGATTAGTGTATTGTGCTCTTACTACCACTAGATGGCACAAAGAAGTGTCCACGGACAAGGACAACAGGTCTAAGTTGAACAGAATAACGTATAAGGTGCATTTAACCCAAAATGTAATGTCCTCATATGAGGGCACTGGGAACTAATGGTCAATGTTTAACAGCGTATTATATTTTAGAATCTTATCATGTGTTTTTTATTTAAACTTGTAATCCGCATAGTAACTATAGCTGTCAGAGAAATGCAGAGACGTAAAAGTACAATATTTCCCCTGTGAAATTTAGTTGAATAGATGTACACTATAGCTAAGAGGGAAATTCTCAGAGTACAAGAACTTTCCATAACTGGTGTATCTTGAATAACTAAATTAATTTTCGAACGGTTGTTTGTTTCCTTTTCTAAAAGTTTGTCAAATTATTTACCATTCAAATTTTTAATTTTAGACCTCCCTTTAGCATTAATTTGTAAATAATGAGCCATCAAAACATTTGCATCCTTTAATATTAGAAGAGTAGAAAAAATGTTTAATGTCTCTTACTTCTGTTTTAACACTCCACACCAAAGGGGCAATAAAGAGAGTGTGTGCCCTGCGTATGTATCAACACCAGTGACTCAATCAGCAAGGTGCTGACGTTTCCTACTTTTAAAACTCTTTTTATTGCCCAAAGCCTTGTTGATTTCTACTCTACTTGGCTAATGTGTTCTTCCCCTTGTGCAAAATTG
Organism: Chaetodon striatus; assembly: GCA_029783705.1. Lineage (NCBI taxonomy): Eukaryota > Metazoa > Chordata > Actinopteri > Chaetodontiformes > Chaetodontidae > Chaetodon > Chaetodon striatus. The sequence goes on along the minus strand of JAPZEB010000021.1, from coordinate 12,696,340 downwards.
TGACTTAATAACTTCCTTTCAATCACAGGCCACTGTTGTGCCAGACCAGTTCCTGATGATGTAAGTCGTCCTGGTTTCCAGTAAAGGTAGAGATTTAACTTCCTTAATGTCCTGTTTACTTAGTTACTTTTACATGAACTACTTTAAGCTATTGCTCTCATATCAGGATTTTAAGGAGGAGATGTAACCAGTCTTAAATGATGGAGAAAAACAAACATTATAGGTCAGCTGGTTTTGTAGTGTACTCACACTTTTGGAGAACAGGGGATTGTCCATCCAGGGCCTGCTGTCTGCTACATGTCCTGTAACTAACCCGTCGCCTCCGCAACCTCTTATAGTAACATTTGAAGAGATGGTTCTTGTTTGCTCAGATGGACTGATGGGAGGTAGAGGAGTGTGGCACTTCTTCTGACGGTCACCACACTCAGGAGCTGGTTTAGGCTGAGTTATAGGTGGCAGCACAAGCCAAGGACTTGGAGCTTGTTTGGTGCTTGGTACTTGCTTCAGATTTAATCCTGTGAGAGAATCAAGTGTTTGTTCCTCAGATTTAGTAACAGATGGATCATTTTTGCAGCTGGTTTCAGGTTCCTTTTGACTTGTGCGGCTGTTGTCCTCTTTTCTCCCCTCCTCTTCCTCCACCGGCTCCTTGGCTGCAGCCAGAACAGGCATCAGATTGACACAAAGCTTCATTATATTCCCTGATGTCTCACATGTAGTAACCTTCCTGCCTGAGGTGGATTTGCTGTTAGATGTGGCAGCTTTAATCTTCTCCTTTGACTTCACAGGTCTCATCTTGGGAATTGATTTCTCCACCTTACACACAATCATTGGACAAGTGTCTGGCTCATGTTTTTCCAGTTTTACTGACCTTGTCTTCCTCTCTTTCGTCATTCCAAAATTTGTATAAAAACACCTTTAAGACTCTTCTCTGATACTGTACCAACATCTCTCAAAAAAAGATTAAGATTAAAAAGTGTCCAAATTTTACTGAGTTTTTTTCTTACACCAAAAACAAGCTGAACAGCCTCTCTTTCTCTCGAGCAGCAGAGAAAAGAAAAGCTCAGAACAATTAGATGACTGTGGCAGACCTATTAAACTGGCTGTTATGGTAACATGCACACAAACTCCAGTCACTTTTAATGAGCTAGGAGGAAGTCACTGTTATTTAAACTTATATAATAGGGTGGATTATGTTTGAAAGCACTCAGAGATGCTGGATATTAAAGATGATGGAGGTGGCAGAGGCTTTATTTGCAAGTTATGGCAGGAATGTTTTTCATTAGATGTGCCAAAGATCGTCTATTGGCAAGATAGTCACTCAGTAGCTGAAAAAAGTTGACGTGAATGGTGGGTTGGTCTGGTTATGCACATTTGTATCTGTATGTTGTATTTACACACATGAGCTGCCACATTTAGAGACAGTGTTTACATAGTGTTCATGTGGTGATTATTAGTAGGACATATATTCTTTTGTAGGTTATGGAGAAGCCCACAAATAGGCCACATTTAACTCTTCATGGCAAAACTAAAGCCAAGTCTTCTGCAATTTGTTTGCAATGAATTTCAATTCTGCCCCAATCAGTAGTTTTTATTTTGACAAGTTATTAAATTACCATATTGTGTGGCTATGACTGCACTTTAGCTTACTTTTCTTCCCCCTGGTGACAAAAAAATCAGGTAAAGTATTAAATAAAAATGATTTGGGGGTCTATAAGTGAGCACAAAAACTTTGGTAAACATTTTTAACTACCTGAAGCAAGGCATTAATTATAATCTATATCGCCCCCAACCTACTGATAGAAAACATTGTGAAATAAAAAGTGCTGTTCAACAAAAGGCAACCGTGCACATTCGCAAATTTTAAAATAAAATCGCTATTATTATTACTACTGTTTCTAATGTTATGGTGTTCTTGGTTTGTCCAAGTGGTGTCCCTCTCTCAGATGCCCTTGATTAGATACTGTGGCTAGGTACAATCAGTGTCAAGCACTGTACTGTGTCTATTTCAGTACATTGAAATGAATTAAAAAGTGGTAAACTAGAAGGTAATATGAGTGTTATTTAGGCCAGTTGTTCCCAACTGGTCCAGCCACAGGGTCCAGATTTCTCCTTAGTCATTGATTTAAGTTCCACACAGATAAATCTGTTCAGCGTCACATTTGCGTTGCTAGTTTGCTGTCGCTGTTAAGTAGCTGTCTGTTAGTCAGTGACTCTACATCAGGAAACAGCACTAAAAAAAAGAAAGTTCTGTGCCTGAAATTCACTGTACACCAAAATAGAGTGTATTTTACAAACTTCTCACTACGTGAGACACTTGCAGTCCATTCAGAATGGACCTGCGACCCACTTTTGGACAACGACCCAACAGTTGGGATCCACTGATCTAGGCTATATCACTGTCGACTGTTATGGTTATATAGTAGTATGTTAGTTTGTATGTAGTTAGCCATGAATTAAGTCATTAAAACTGTTGCAGTATGTCATAAAAAGTCATAATGTGTGCACTTATCCTTTGCGGCCTTCATTTACATGCTGGCTCCCTAAAATTGCTCCCAGTCATTCAGACTTTAAGAACCCTTGGACCCTTGTGTGGACTTGGAAGGGCAGGGGTTACATGTTTGTATTTATGTATGACGTATTTAAGTGTTATGGTTTTGTTTTCCTTTATTTGTGCTTTCTTTCATACCTTTTTTTTTGTGCGCTGTTAATTTTTTACTTCGGTTATATGTCACAATAGTTTCTCACATCTTGGAAAAAAAATAAAGTTGATAAAACTTTAAGAACCCTTGATATAAAAGATTTTTTTTCCCAAAATTGTCAGGTTAGCTGGTAAGTTTCTGATTTTTTTTCCAAGGGGAAATTCTCCCTCATTTACTGGATTAAAATTTTACTTGCAAGCAAGAAAGCGATAATCAGACATTGTCTTAATGTAAACGCCCCAAAACACTGGCTGGGAATTGTCCAATAAATCTCCATGGAAAAGTTGACATACGCTCCGACAGTTAAAGAGAATATATATTTAAAAAGAGCTGGAAAAAAACTGAACATTTATATTAGACAGGACACCAAATAAAAGAATGTCTAACTATAAGATATTTCTGTATATATTGAATAAAAAAGTTCCAGACAACCTTCTATTGTTGTTTTATTTATTTATTTATTTTTTTGGTTTATGTATTTTGTTGTATAATTTCTGTGTCTATGTGTTTGTGCTGTTGTGGTTTATAAAAGCTGGCTCAGTGCTCGGCAGGAGACTGGACCCACTAAGAGCTGTGGTGGAGAGGAGCACATTGAACAAATTTAAAGCTATAATGGACAATAGCAGACACTCTCTCCACAGCCTCCTTGAGCGACAGAGGAGCAGCTGCAGCAGTCGGCGCTTCAGTAGATCCTTCGTCCCCACGGCAATAAGACTGTTAAACACCTCCTGAATCCAGTCACACACATTTACACACATCCCATTAGCCACAACTGGACTGGACTGTGGAATGGACAATTTCATTTTTATTTAATCTCTATTTGTACACTTTTTGACAGCTGAATTTCTCTTCGGGGATGAATAAAGTTCTTTCTATTCTTCTATTCTCTATATATATCTGTCAATAAAAACTTAACTGGAAAAAAAGACCTCAGCCAAAAGATAAATTGTTGACAGGGCAGTGCATTTGCAAACATTAAATAGCCCAGGTGCTGTTTACTGCAAAT
>JAPZEB010000021.1:12675316-12687476 GCA_029783705.1 Chaetodon striatus | reverse complement strand
AGGGCATCATAAAGAATGTGGTGACAGAGACATGTGCTTGATTTTCTTGAGAGGCCACTATGTTTGAATAGTTGTTGATTTACTGTGGATTTTTGTTTTATATGTCGTATTTGATGCAGTTCAAATGTGTTTTGATTGGCTGCTACCTCGGCCAGGTCTCTCTTGTAAAATAGATTTTCAGTCTCAGTGGGACTTGCTGGTTAATTACAGGTTAAATAAATAAAAAATAAACTAGAAATGCGGTGAATGTCTTTGTAGTAAACAATCAATTTTTGTGCCACTATCCCAGCTGGAAACACAGCGACGGGTCACCAAAAAACACCCAAGTTTGGAGGCCAAATAGCCACAGGAAACACACCAACAGGCCCCTAAAGACACCCTCATTTCCTGGCTAAAAAGCTTCAAGGAAACAGCGACAGGTCCTTAAAAAACACTCTCATTTGATGGAAAGCTGCAGGAAGACACAGCAGTGACTTGCTAAAAAACAACTGGTCCTACTGGTCTCAACCAGAGGTCTGCAGTGGTCTGCAGTGGTCTGCAGCTTGCCACCGTCCCCTCCATCCCTCCTGGCCAATGATGAATCAGCTCATAAACTACATCACTGTAAAAATGTTGATATGATAGGTATGATACTGAAAAATGTAACGTAGCTGTCCTTGGCAGAAATGTTTAATGCCATCATGTACCTCGAGCGACTGGGCTGGTTATTGTTCCAATAACATAACAGATGACAATATAATTCAGCCATTTATCTGCAAAACAACTACTTTTATTCTGCACACTTTGAGAATACATTTATGCACTAGTGTAGCAACTTGTAATGGAGTACTTTCCCATTGTGGTATTGCTACTATGTTACTATTATTGCTCAGGTAAAGGACTCAAATACTTCCTCCACTGCTGTTTATTTGTGCAAAACACACCCATGTTCTACTTTTATTTTAAAGTTTATAACAGGTTCCCCGTATGGACAAATTCTAGTTCTGATAGCCAAATAATTAAAGGAATACTTGGCTGATTTCCAACCAGCTTTGTATCACAACAATGTGGGTAATACTGTGTAAGTGAACTGTGGTGAGCTCCCCTCCATCTTACCAGTGCTCAGATCTCCCTGCTCATTTTTTTTTAATCAAATCCTTCAGATGACATCAGATTTTAGCCGCCTCTGGGGCCAATGCTCGAGCAGATAGTGCCTACGCATCTTTGTATGCCCCCGACCACGGACACAAAGAGTAGGCCAATAAAAGAGGATCAAGAGGGAGACCCGCCCCTGTCTCTCTCTCTCAAACGCAGACCAACTCCGATCAACCTGTGAAACTCGGCAGTGCTGATTAAATATGAGCCAAGACTCTGTTACAACGTTGCCTATTTCCCCACTAAAATGTGTCCAGAAAATTTGAGTGCACTGTTTTGCTGTAATATGAGAATTTGTGAACAGGAAGTAGGTGCCTGTGCTGTTTCCTGAACTGTAAAACTGTGATCAAAGAGTAAAACTAGGTAGTGCTATGTTGCCTATTGATGTTTTTAGAATCATATTTTAGCTTACCATTTCATAGTAATTCGAGATTATTATCAGCCTACTGCCATATTGTTACATGTGTCAAAATGGACAAGCCAAGGGGACAAACTCGCTTTACGTCACCCACTAGCAGGAATGTCTATTGACCGAATCACAATGTTTGTTTAGAATAACTTGCAGGTAGAAACCCCTGCATCACACACATCAAATGAAACAGTGCTGCGCAAATGCTGCCTCAATTCAATCGTTTTCAGCCTCTGAAAAAAGGAGGCGTGATTAGGTTTAGGAACAGGGTTTGGCTTTATAGTCTTACGGGACAGTAACACTGCTCTCCCAGGTGAAAGTCAGTGTTTCCTGGGTGAAAGTTGGTGTTTGTGGGACCCATCCACGTTACTCGGAAAAGTCTTTTCAGCAGCAAAATGCCTCTTTGACAACAACCCTGCTATCAACTGCTGACAACTTCAAATAACTGTCTCTAAATACTAATAACAATAATTACCCATATAAGCAGTGAGCATCATCTTGCCCTGTTTCCAACTGGAAATTAAAGATGTATAATCAGCTTACATCCATTGTTTTAATTCATGAAATTTATGCAAAACAAAATATGCTCAAAGCAAAGAGAACACGTCTGAATAACCCATGACCCTAGATTCAGCCTATTGCATAACAGACCTTTACACAGCTACTATTGCTGGAGAGGTCACCGGGATAGTTGCCATGCCAACTGACTCCTCTGGTTACCTCAGCATCGCAGCTATAGCTGGACTATCAGGAAACAAAAGGTGTTTCTAAATATCACAGGAGTTATTCTCAGAGTGCTGACCTTTGACGGTCACCCATGTTTAGGGAACATTTTTGAACAATGCCTGACGGTGACTCGGCATGTTCAAACTCAGCCGACCCGGGCCAGAAATAGTATATCAGCCTGCCAACCTCGTGGATTAATAATGACACATGACAGTGGGTAAAGAGCAAGAAAGTTTTTATCATGGACAAAAACATTTGAAAGGTGAAGTGCATTAAAGAACTGCTCAATAAATTCCCACATTGTTTCTGACTGAAGGCATTTCAGACAGACTGTCACAGTTTTCTCAAACACCGCTTTACTGCAGCCCTGAACAATGTCCCTGCAGTTAGTCAAGTCTTTTCTCTCAGTTCAATCACGGCCCGGTGAATAATAGGATGCCATTGTTTTTCTAACAAGAGTCAATGGAGGAAACAGCATGAGCTATGGAGCTATATTTACACTCCGTTTCATATTCGCACGTTTGGCCAAGGCCACTGGCAGTGTGGGTAACAGGGACTGAGGATACTGGTGCAATGCAGCACTGAGGAAACGATGGTGGTGTTAAATAAAACAATCACATCGTACAGCTTTTTTTTTGTATATATAGACATAAAAATAGCTTTTCTCGTTCCAAAGATACCTCCCACTTTTTTACTCGAAATACTTTTTAAAACATTTACTTTTTTTAAATGGACGTTTTTTTTTTACTACAGGAAGTGTGTAGACATGACCATGATGAGTAAAATGTAGGCTTGATTTCCATCATGAATACTACAATGAACGGAAGATCATTAGTGCCAGGCATCAGGGGAGAAAATCAGAGGAGGATTTTTTTTCTTTGCGTGAATTAAGTCAAAATGTTGAGTATAAAGTTTAACTTTCGGTATTATTGCTAAGCATAAGAATAAACTGACCCCCTGACCCCCAATAGTCGATTAAATGTTAGTCGACTAGAAAGGTCATGAGTCGGCAAGATTTCATTGGTCGCTTAGTTGCAGGGAAAAAAAGTGAATCTCTATTAGAAGCTGTGACTTGACAAAAAAAATTAAAACCTTTTTGACTCATAAAGGTCTGGTGTGGGATCATTTTGAGAGGGTGAGGGACGAACTCAAGGTGATATGTAATCATTCGTTGACTACAAGCATGACGTATCATGTGAAACATGGAAGTAGCTACATGCCCATTAGCCCACAGCGTCATGAACAAGCGGCTCGCTCAGTGTGTGACGTGCACTTGTAGATAAAATATAGGCCTATATTAATGAAGGTTCATTAGTACGGTTTTGTATTTCTCTGTAATGTAGCACAGTGTTAACAGTGTTACTGAGACTATTCTTTCTCAGACCATTGTGTTGCCCCGTCCAAAATATATAATTTAATAATTAAATAATATCATAAACATGCAGGTGACTAGTTGACTAATGGCTCTAAATGACGACTATTGGTCGACTAGGAAAAATCTTAGTGGGAGGCAGTGTGAAGTTGTGTTCATGGGGAAAAAAAAATTCTCGCAAGCCTTCACGGTGAATGGAGAATCCAAAAATGGTCAACATTCTTGATGAATTGAAGTCAAGGGGTCTCAACGTTTACCAACAGCAAAACTATCAAAACATCAGTTTACAAACTCTCACACAACTCCTGCAGTATAATCCAAGTCTCATCCATCCAGTCGTATGCACAGTACCCTCCCAAACACATACATTTACACCAGTTTAGGATTTACAATACTTCTCACACACAAATAGCACATATGGGCAAGTATGTATGTTTGAACCCTGCTCATGGATTTTGTTGAGGTGCCCGCGCAGCTTCTGATGTTTGTGAGAGACCACTTTTGAATGTTAAGGTTTCCCTAGTAAGTTTTCTTGAAAGATTCAAAGAAACACTGGGTGAGTAATTGATATTCAAATATTCAAATGATCATTTTGTGAGTGAAGTATTGCTTCAAGTTGTATGGACAATCAAAGCTTATAGACAAGACCCTAGCACATATATTGTATTACTGAAGATTTTCAACGAGACATTTTTGCAGAAATTATAGCTTTTTTTCTGTTGACATAATCCTATTTACACAGCCTGGCAGGTCATACAAAGCCAGCTTAATGCTCTCCGGTCACATGAGAGTGATCAAAGTCTGTTTGTTTGTTGGACCTTCAGGCACCGACTACAACGGTTCACGTCAGACTGAGGTGGTGAATAAACAAGAGGAGTTTCTGCCTCCTATACTTCTGCTGTCTGCCCACTTGGAGCAGATGAGCTGAGATCAGGACCACGCCATGTTTCCTCGTTTCCGCCGCACAGCTCTGCTGCAGGCAGGAGCCCGGGGATATGTAGATAAGGTGCGCCGTCTGTATGTGATGTCTGTGTAATGTCTGCAAAGCTCAGAAAACTTTTTGTCTGTCTGGTTTCTCTTGGGGATTTTCCATTAATATAGCCATAAACATGTCAGTTCATCCGTATGTAAAGAGGGGTATACATGCTAAATGTTACATGGCAAACATTAGAATTTAGGCATGTTAGTATGCAGCGGTTAGCCTTTAGCTTAAAGCACAGCTAAACCCCAGTCAATGAGGTTGACACACACAGCTGAGGTTGAGTAGTACAACTGCCTTCACTGTGCAGAAAACAACCCTTCTAAATTAGGTAACATGACCTCTCATGCACTATCCTCAGGCCAAATTTTACATCTTTTGCCACACTACTAAAGCCTTAACAGAGCTGTATGGCCTGAATTTACTGAATGAATTCCCTTCCCAAAGTTTTAAGTATACTCATTAACTTTCTCAAATAATGGGATTATTGATCATTAACTTTAGGAGAATCTATTTATCCCACAACCTAGTTTACGATGTGGAATTAACGATAATGACTTCACGATTCACGCAAATTACATTTCATACAGTGAAATGAAAAGCGATAACCATTGTCATTTGCATTGTGACAGCGTTATGTCACAAATAATTTATGAGCTGTAAACTGAAGCAACAGGTTAATGAACAGTTGATTCATGCTGTCCCTTTATGGTGCAAATGATAGACTTTAACAAACTTATTATGTTACGACAACATGAAATATGACTCTTCAGTGTCATTTCAAGGTGACAAGGTGTTACTCACTGACTGTAAGTTGTTATATCCTGATGAACACTTCTATTCCTAAATGCATCATGTCATATCTCACTGTATAACCAGCTCCAGAACATTGCTCCACCATGATCTGACTCATAACAACACGTCATTTTGGCGAGTTTCCATGGCAACATTCCCACTCCCAACTGATTGTTGAAAACTAGACTAAACTTCATATTTATTCCAATAAAGCGCAGTTTCATAAGCAAAGGATAATGTACGGCAAGCAAGCCCACCCTGGGTTCAAACCAGGGACCCTCTTGCTATGAGGCGACAGTGCTAACTTCTATACCACCGTGCCGCCCCCGTCAGGGTTTATTTCGCAATAATGACCCACTCGCTGTACATTATCACGCTCATGACAGTGCTACTTACCGAAGACATTTTTAATTTGACATAAAATATTGATTTAAAAATTATTTTATTGCTTTAACCAAGTCTGTGATCAGAACTGCATCCATAGCAGCGTGCCAGAATGTTGTCACTGACCAATGAGAACGGTGAATTCAACTAAGTCGAAAATAGAAACAATATCAAGCTAAAATATAATGGAGAATTTACTTGAAACCCATTCATATACGGTCTCCGCTCAGGCTGCGAGGACTAATGTGTTGCTCATGATGAATGACATGTTGCAAAGGTGCTAAGACTAAGGATGCATGCATCAGGAAACACATCACTGCCTGAAGGGTTAGCCTGTAGGATCTGTGAAAGTGTCGAGGTGTGAAGCATGAATATTAATAATCTCTCTAAATGATATGCACAGACACATCACTCATCATCGTAGGCATAGAAACATCAAAGGTGTGAACAAACAGCTGCTGTTAGTCTCGGGGAGTCGCTCTTTGATCACATGAACTCTCTGTAGGTACAGTTCCTGGGGATTTTTCTTTCCGTGTATTTTTCTCTGCTAGCTTTGTCTAGTCTCATCAGCTTGTCTACACCAGCATCACCTGAAGGATACGCTTATATTGTAACCAAACTGTGTATAGATGGAGAAACGACTGAGTCCTTTCTTTCACTTCTGAGCTTAAAGTGCATGATTGTATGGCAGCGCTGTGACTGAACAGATCCAGTGTGGACACTGATCGCTGACGTGCTGCTTTCACTGCACACTGGTGTAGATGAGGTGTACGTGTTATTTTAGTCATAGGTAATAATCAAAGACAAGTTAAGGAACTATACTATAGTTGAAAACTGCTAATATGCCTGTACTTTTAGATTTATTCATGGATTACTTGCTACATGCACAACTTCAACGTTTAAAGCCTCTTTTGTACACGTGTATGTAATATGGTATGAAGGTATACTGTATGTGCAGTAGATGTGTTACATTGGTAGAAAAATAACCACATTTAAGATGTTTTGACGGTAAAAGCCTGCTGAGCTCTGACTCTCAGGTGTGTTTCATCTCAATATGAACGTACAGAAAAGCACTTCTGCCTTATGAATACAGGTTTCTATGTTTTTCTTTTCTGTACATATATTTCTACATTTGTACTTGACTGGATTTTGGAAACAAAAAAGAAAATCTTAGCCCCGATTTTCTTTTTATACTGTCGTCGACAGTCTAGCAAAACTTGACCTGTTGGTGCATTTTGTCAACAACCAAAGTTTGTGTGTTTGTTTGCGTGGAAATCCAATTTCTCAGGCTCTCGACTTCTCGCTCTGAATGTCACGTAGTTTATCGCACATGGTGTCATTTTCTGTGTACTGTATACTTTCTTCGAGATGAACTTGTTTTGATCATGTTCACCCCCAGCTCCGCGGGGCGCTGCCAACTTTTTAAATACACATGGAAGTAGTTGTGCTGTAAAATATGAACTCAGATGATTGACTCGTGCCAACATTTGGATTTAGGAGCCTGAAATAGTCTGAAAGCTTTATACACTAGACTAAAACATCTTTGTGTGTTTAATATGTGTGTACTGCAGTATCTATTTATAATTATCACTGCATCCATTAAAGGATTTAAGATATTTCTTCTCATGTCACTGTGTCTGAACTTCTCTTTTTTTTACATTTGTGATGAATTCAGTCCTCAAATTCTGACTTAACTTTATATACAAGTATGAATTTCAGCTCTGGCCAGTCTGTCATCAGTGGTGGAAGAAGTGCTCAGATCTTCTACTTGAGTAGACTCCAGAAATACGTAATTACAAGTAAAGTTCACGTAATTTTTCCTGAAGTACAGACGTATTAGCAGCAGCACGTACAAAAAGTATCAAAAGTAGAAGTGTGACATTAAACTGTGATATTATTCAATTCAATAGAACTTTATTCATCCCTAAAGAAATCCTTGCACCAGAGAGTGCTTCAAATTACAGTAACACTAAGTACAGTAACCACAACTTAAAGTGGTGTGTCAATATGCTGGGTGCTTTAATCCTTGAGTGCTGCAACTTTCTCTTTGTCTGATGCACTGTCTGGCTGAGCTAAATCAAATGAATGATTCATCTTTGATATGTTATTGAAAGCCTTATACTGGTTTAAATAAATCGATTGTATTTTCCATCTTTACTGAGCAACAGTTTTGTGTGAAAGGAATTAAAGGCCTGTCCCATAGAGACACCTTATAGGCCTGTAAGATCCAACAAAATGCCCTGATGAAAACCATAAAATATTGTATTTAACCAGGCAGCGAAGTCGACTCCAGAACTTCTCTGTTTTATCATTTATGGTTTAACAGTCCGCAATGAGGCTAAACTGCAATAATAAATTCTAAAACGTAACTTGACAAAGAACACACGATTCACTACACAAAATATTAAATAAAAGTACCAGGACCACACATTAGATGGATTCTAAGCTGAAAAAATGAAAATTGGGTCCTTTATATTTAGGAAAACTGTTGCGTGAATATTAACATATAACCCTCTAAAACAATTTAAGATAAGCTTCAAAGTTACTTGGTAGACTCACAGTGGTGCAGTGATAAGACAGGAATACTCTGTGGGGTTTGCTCCAACTCCTTCCACTAGATGGCGTACTCATACAAACAAATACAAACCACTGGTTGAAGAAATATTTAGTATAAGTACTAATACCACACTGTAAACATACTTAGTAGCAAGGGAAAATCCTGCATTGAAAATGTCATGTGAGTAGTTGTATGTTTTTATTATCATGAAAATGTACTTTGAGTATTAAAAGTTAAAGTACTCACAGCTGAAGGACGTCCTCTGTGACTGTAGCTTATTATCACTCATACATTTTACTGTTGTTGGCTGAAGGTGAGATAATTTTAAACTTTTCTTGTACTGAATTGCAACTAATGATCATTTTCATTATGGATCAATCTGCTGAGTATTTACTCCACGAGTCACTGATTGTTTTGTTTGTAAAAAATTTACAAATATTGAGAAATGCCCATCAGAGCCTGCAGTGACTCCTTCACAATGTTTGCTTTGTCAAAATCTCAAAATAATTAAATAAAAAAAGGACTTAATTAAAAGGAAAAGCAGCAAATTCTCACGCCTGAGAACCTGAAAGTGTTTTTTGCATGAAAAATAACCTTAACAATTCAATGAATTCATTTCCTGTCAATCAATTAATCATCTAATTGTTTCAGATGTATTTTTACACTGTATTTGTGTGCAAAAATCTTGGTTTGTAAAGCAACTAAAGCTGTCAAATAGTGAAGTAAAAAGTTTTGTGTTGTAGAGTAGAAGTAGAAACTTCAAATCTGTACTCTAGAGTAAATGTACTTAGTTACTTTCCACCACTGACATTAGTGACCACAGGGTCCAGAATTCATCCGGATGCAGAGCTCTGCTCTGTTGTCATTTAATGCACTCTATGGGTCATTTAAGCACATGGCTTATAGTTTTAAAAATGTACTTATGTATTTGCTTTAACAGCTTTTAACCTGATTTTCACAAAGCCAGCTCTGAAAACTGGTGCACTGCAGGAGGTGGACAAGATCATGGAAACACTCAGTGAATGAGGACGTCACCTTCGATGTAGACGTTTAGATGAATGACAATTAGCAACATTTGTCAACACCATAAAACTTCAATTAAAAGCCTAGTCCCAATTAAACACCCAGTTCCTTTTACTAGCCCGGTGTGGCTACATATTTTGACAAATAAACGCCCGTGTCAATTAGACGCCTGGGGACTCATTTAAAAAACAGTGCGTAGGATCCATACTGGAAATGTACGTACTGTCAAAAGCCAAGAATGGCATGCAACAAAAAATATACAACAATTTCTACAATCAGGCTTCCACCTCACTATCTGTGCCACCAGTTTCACATCTCCAAAATGTTCGTAAGCTTGGGTCAAAGTTTGTCCCATCAAGTCTGCTTTTATAGATCACAACTTTTGTGTGGGAAATGGCGCACGCCACTTTCAGGCCTCATTTTGTGCGTACGAAATGTTTATATATAAGACTCCTGGTCTGGTTGCCAAACAGTTTTGTAGATGTCCTTTGAATGTATAAAACCAAGATGTTTGCCACCTTAAATTATGTGTCCATTCCTTAACTACCCTGAAAGTTATTCATATTCCTTTAGCCCATAAGGGTCCTCAGATCATGACTGATGTATCATCTGAGGCCTAATTTTTATACAGTATATTCATGGTGGTTTAAATAAACAATGTGATTGTATTGTCTGATCTTTGCTCAGCAACAGTTTTGTGTGAAAGGAATTTAAGGCCTGCCCCAAATAAAGGCCTGTTGAGTTCAGTGATTTAAGCAAATAATAGCCCAGGCTATTAATTGAAGTTTTACAGTATTATGAACTGTGGTAATCTGTCCTTTGATACAGCTGTTTTTGAAAACAAAGGGCAGCTAATGGGGTCCAATAGTGGCCAAATCTTCAGGCGGCATAAAACTGTCAAATATCTAAAATCATGTTATCATATGAAAACACAAACTGTGTTGACAAAGAGGAGCAGCGGGAACAAAATGAAATCAGCCAACATGGATATAATGATCGTATACAGTAATATATAGAGCTGACAGACACTGATAATTAACACTGAACCCACCTTTACAGCATCACACTTAATTTTCAGTCTTTCTTATGATGTATTTATTTTGTCTACACCCTTAAAAAGTCATTTTTAAAGCCTGAAGTTCAAACTAAATAAGTGGAACTGGGCTCCATCTGCTGCATTGATCAGTAAATGTTTGTCTATTAATCATTATATTCTAAGAGCTCAAACTAATCGGATTAATTGAGACCATTTAGAAAAGGCTTAATACTTTAAATATACAGCCCAAACTAGATTATTTTCACATTTGCATTTTAAACACAAAGTCAAACACTGAGTGTTTGCATGAAAACAGGAAAACTCAAAATGCAATGATGTGTGAGTTTTTGTTTATGTAAGAAAACTAAAGTGATACTGAGAATACACGCAGCAGGTGATGAACATCAGGCAGCACAAATGCTGAAATGCTAAAGCCTTATCTTTTATCTGGACACTTGATTATTTCTAAGTGCTCATTCATGTCTTGTACTTTGTTGTGTTCTCAGAAACATTTTTATCACCTAATTTTCTTGTATGTGCTTCATCATTGTGGGTATTACAACTAGTCATTTCCTGTGTCGGACCCACCCCGGCTGAAACACGCCAGATGGCGTTTAATTATTTTGATATCAAGTGTGAAATCATGGTTGTTATCACCGCAGAGAGCCTGGGGCCAGTTTGATTTTAATTTCTCACAGTGTCAGGGCAATGAGCGCACTTCTCTCCTGGATCCTGTTTCATCAGATGAGGCAGAGGGAGGATCGGTTTTCTGTTTTAAATATCTCGAGCTCTTTATTTTAGTAAGCAGCTGCAACCAGCTACCGACCAGTCAGCACTCCCAACTGTAAAATCATTTTTGGAAATAGATGACATGGCTGCTGACTATTGGAAGCTGTCAACAATTGTGGGGGCGAAGACTGAAAAGACAGTTTCCAGCAGTGAATTTGTTTTCCTGTGGCTGACTGGTTTTTACCACACAGTTTGGTCTGTGTGAATTTAACAGTCCTCTGTTTACACCAGTCCTTATGTATCACATATGTGACACCTAAACACAGATTTAACTCCTGCTGTACAGTATCCGAGGGTCCAGTTTTAACAGTTTGTTTTTAATGTAATGTATAAAATGTGTTGAGAGCAGACAGTGGCAGTGAGATATTCCTGACAGTCTGACGTGGTGTTTATGGTTAAGTCTCCAACTTATCTTCAAATAAGAGCAGTAGTGTTTCCATCATTGTGGTGATATCTAACTATCTTGTGTTTAGTATTAATAATCAGTTAGTCTCGGTTTAAGTCATTCATTCAGTTAGCCGTTAGCTACACATGTGTTCTGAAAGTAAAAACTGATTATAGTGACTTTAGGTGAGTTCCCCCGTAAACAAAATAAACCACTTCACCATCTTCATATTTTCAAAATGAGTAAAGCTTTGTGAAATTAAATGAAACTGTATGAATTATTTTGATGAAAGCAAAATCAAGCACAACACTATGAGTCAGTGATACTAAAAGCCAAATAAAGTTGAGAGTTGTGTGTCACTCTAAAATTTTTTTGCTGTTTTCATACCAAACACAGAATTAATTCTCCCATCAGCCTCCCTGCTGAACAGGGGCTCTCATCAAGGGACCGTCACCTAAAATTAACACTGAGAGAAAATGTAAACACAACACACTGTTTACCACAAGTCCCATGACGGGTACTGTAACTTACATTGTACAGACTACATTTATTATAATTAATTAAAAATATT
>JAPZEB010000021.1:12652741-12674687 GCA_029783705.1 Chaetodon striatus | reverse complement strand
GGAGAGTCTCTCCACGCCTCTCCCCGGCTGTCTTACTGACTGAACGCTGCGGGGCTCTCAAACCGACACTCAAACTCTGAAAACACAATTACACGCAAAAGCCGAATGTGTGGATATCATGCAGTCACATGAAACCACTTCATTTCTAGCTGATAAACACACGAACCACCTCTCCTCTTCCTGTTTTTGGTGTGTTTTCCTCTGTGTGTGATCGGAGGGGGACACTGGATTCAGAAACGGGGAAAACAGGAATGTTTCTTCCGGTTCCAGCGAGTGTAAAAACCGAACGGAAGCCGATGTGGTAAGTTTGGATTTATCTTTATTTTTCGTTTGCCTTATTTATGCCTGTACAGTCTTACAAATCATTTTTCGTTTGTGTGTCTTCCTTCTTTTTCTGCTGCTTCTGTGTCACTCGTAGCTTACAGGACGCAGTTTTTCTGTTATTTATCGATGTGACGTTATCAAATCGCTAATCGATAGTGTAACGTTATTGCTAAGGTAGCGGATGGACTCACCTGCCATATGTCACCCAACGAAGGTAATTTAACCTACGCCGAGCGTAACGGCACTATTTCTTGTAATAAAATCTAACGGAAGAGCCGGTGTCTGATTTTAAATACAAGCTATTTCGGCGGTACATCGAGTTTAAACCTAATATAGAGAATAAAACATAAAAATGTGAACGTTATAAGCCAGATTTCGACCGTTAGCTCTATCACAAACGTGTAACCATAGCTTGTCCAGCGTCAGTTAATATAACAAGCTGATTAATGACAGTATTATCTCAGAGGCCAGTGACGGATAAACCAACTGCTCATGTGTTTGCCAGTAAAACTACTTACATATATATTTTTTTATAATAATGTCCATTAGTGACAGCACGTCGACGTCCTGTACATTTTCAACCCTCCATTTTTGAGTTAAACAGCGCCATTAAACATTCACTAACGTCAGTGCGTCCATATTGCCCTGTAAGTTGAATATAAAAGCCAGTGCATGTGACAGCATCTGCAACAGGGCCTTGAAACAAAGTTTGGTCTGATTAAATGTCATGTTGGGGGTCAGAGCAGAGACAGTGGGATTATTCAGAGCTAAAGGTGGCTTTGTGAAAGGATTTGAAGCTGCTTTCTTGGCCTTTGGCTACTCACATTATAAATAATAGGCTACTAAAATCAGAGCAGTGGTGGATAGTGAGGTACATTCAGGGTTCCCACGGTCATGGAAAACCTGGGGTAGTCAGGGAATTTCACAATCCTGTTTTCAAAGCCTGGAAAAGTCATGGAGTTGGTAAAAATCATTGAAAGTTAGGTGAAAGTTTTTCAAATTTTGCTGTGTTCCTTCCACGCAATGTAACAAACATAACCAATTATTAAATTCAAAAACATAGCTGATCAGTTGTTAACATTTGGAGTGAGGTATACCATATAGTTATGTTTGTGTTACATGTTGTAAATGCTCAGTAAATTTGATCATGGGTCCTTGAAAACACATGGAAAAGTTTTGAAATTGTGTCCATGAAAACATGTGGGAATCCTGTACCTTTACTCAAGTACTTGAGTACAGTTTTGAGCTTGTACTCCACTACATTTATTTGACAGCTGTAGTCACATGACAAATTCAGATTAGCAATAAGAATTATGATAATAAAATAACATAACATGTGGATAATGATGCATTATTATAGATTAAGTAACTTAAAATGAGCTCCACCTTCAGCATCTGCAACATTATGGTGATGCTTACACATACTGTAAACATATTAGGGGTGTAACAATACATCAGTCTGGATCGATGCATCGATTCAGTTTTCACTGATCTTTTATTATCGTTGCAAAGTCAAAACCATTGTCATCTTAAAGAGACACCTTCATTTCGAAATTCCCACCTGAGTCACAGTTTCTGTCCAAGCACACCTCCCTCCTAAACATTCAAACAGTGCTAGCAGCCCAGCGCTGGGCAGACAAGCAAAGAAAAAAAAAGACAGAATCAAAAATAATATGGTGGCAGACTTTGTGATGTCAGCAAATACTGTATAGTTGTCACACATCATGATAAAGCTTGTGATTTAAAATGTAGAAATAAATATAATGTCATTTCAGTATGTATTATTCAACAATGGGCCATCCTGCATGATGAGTAGTTTCACTTTTGCTACTTTAAGTATACTCTGATTCTGATTTTTGACATTTATATGCATGACTTTAACTTATTACACAGTATGTCTACACTTGGTGTTTTTATTGTGTAACAGATCTGAGTTCTTTTTCCGCGACTGCAGAGTGGTAATGATGTTGTAATGTTACCGTAATATTGGTTTTGGCAGGGCTGTATTGTCCAAGTAAGAGGACTACGCAAATGTCAGCCCTGTGTAAGAGCTAAAAATGCATCAACAGCTTACATGTATTTAAAGATGCACAATAACATGTGCAGATCTGTCTCATTGTATCATCAAACTGATGCAACTTCACAGTAGTCTTGAGGCTATGTCGGTCTCTCTCAGGTGAAATCCCTCAGTATTTCTGTGGAAGTGCGTGACAAAGGTGGAGTAGGTGGATGGAAGACTGTCAGCAGAAGATTCAATGTATATAATTGGCAGCATATCCCTATGTGTGACGTCAGCGGGCATGAGAAGGGTGCAGCAAACCCGTCATCACGAGTGGATTCACAAAGAGCTCAAAAGGTTTTCTTACTGTGTTTTTTCAAGGAAATCTGGTTGGCTTTACAAAGTTGACGGATCTCGCAGCCACAACCAAAACTAACTTTAGTGGTTGGTGTTATAGTTTCTCACCATGCAGCGGGGGTGGGGGAGTGCAGGCACAGGAAGCTGGTTTGGCTGTAAAGCCTCGTGTAGCACTTTGTCTGAATGACCTTAAACATATATGTTCTGGAAACAAAAAGCTTGGTTTCAGTGGCGGGTGTCATTGTTTTAGTCTGATCTAAATGCGGTTTCAGAGGCTTGTCCACCTTGTCAAGAACACTAACATGTTGTAGTGTAAACAACTGTGTTCTTATAAGGTAACAAGCTATTGGCTCATACATGTATGATTCAGTATGAGTCATTTCACTGTGAAGCTGACATGACAGGAACACAGTTGTGTAATGTCCTCAGCATGAAAATCTCTGACATGTTTTCTGTCAACTGTGCAGTCACCAATTATTGAGTAGGTGAGATTTTGAAACTTGAAAACCTGCACTAGAAATTTGACCAACAGCAGCAGGATGAAGAGGAAGTTTCATTTTAGTTCTCCACAGGGAAAAGATGATTTTCACTCCAGCCATTGTTCAAATACAGGTTAGGTTTTACTGCACCTTGTTTCTCATGTTACCCACCTCTTTGTCAGGAAACTAGTCATAATTTTCTGGTGTGATTCCACTTCAAACATGCCTCAAAAATAATTTCAGCAGGCATATTGCTCCCCTACACCAAATGTCCACCACATGACCTCTTAAAGTTGTGGTTGACAAACAAAAAGAAAGTGTGAGGTGTTAAACAGCGGCACCTGCGGCTTCCCAATGTGATTATTAAGCACTGAAATTCTTAAGAGAGATTTCCAGGCCCTTATCGCACCCTGCACCCCGCGATCCTCCAATCACCTTAGAGGCTCACCCAGAAATTGCCACACTAATCTGTTTGGTCCAATCTGGCATATGGTATCCTGCAGCCGCCACTGGCCAACTGCACCAGCTCAGTGTTTCCAATGGAGAGAAATACTGCTGCAGCCAGCGGGTGGAGGGAGGGTGTTTACGTTGTGATTGGCCCATTGTGGATAAGGAACGTATGGCCGGTGATCAAGTTCAGGACTTAAAAGGCCTCCCTTTGCTTTTGCATAATGCACCCTGTCCCTAATAACACTCCTACTTATGAAACCAGGTTTACATAAAGACGCCTGTTGTTGCTCTTGATTTGAAGAACTCGCGGATGTGTTGAAGATTTTCAGGAAGTCTGTACTTTCACATCAAAGAGAGGTGTTGAAATAGTGTCAGGCCTTGATATGGGGAGGTATCAAGAAAATATTGATATTGTGGTTTCTCATATTGTGGGAGTTTTATTATTTAACTATGATGTCATAGCTTGATTATCATGTCTTTCCAGGCTTCAAAGCTGCATTAGTTATACAATGCAAATTTTTAAAGCTATTAGTGTTACAGAGAATGGAAAATTAATGTCTACCTCCCGTTTGGTCATCCTGCAAACATTTTAGATTGTCAATATTAATAGTTTTGGACTGTGTCAATATCTTAAGTGTTGCCCCAAGAAAAATGTTCTTGTCGTGCAGGAAAAGCCTCTGTAACAGTCAACACATTACCAGAAACCCTGACAATGAAGTGCTGTAATAAAATAATAAACTCGTTCAAAAAGATTTAATGTGTAGAAACATGCTGAAACGATTAGTTATCAGAAAACTCATCGAAAACATCTTTAATTATTGATCATCTTTAATCATTTATTCAGAAAAACACGCCGAACTCGCTGGCCCCAGCTTCTCTCATGTGAGGATTTGATGTTTTTTTCTAAGTTTTGTGACATTGTTAATTGAATATATTTGGCTTTTTGTCCATTGGTCAGATGGCACAAGAAATCTGAAGTTCTTACCTTGAAATTAGGAAACATTTTTTGGGTATTTCAAGAATTAATCAAAAGATAAATCAGTAATGAAAAATGCAATTTGTTGTGCTCCAAACTGTTTTTTTCAATCAGTGAGAGGCTTCTGTTATATCAGCAGTGCACTTTCAATGAAAGCCCAATATCAGCTCGATGCCGGTCTTGCCATAGCTGTCATGTGTCGCTACTTGGCCATCAGCCATGTTTGTCTTCCCCTGGCTTTGGTTTGTGGTTTGTGGCAGTGTTTGTACTTTTTGCACATGTTGTTTTGATGTTGTGTGCTCCCTGGGTCCCAGGAGTGTTGCTTCTCTTGACATGTAAACTGGTCCTATGTGGCCTCTTCTCTCATCAAGTGCCCGACGTGATCTGTGTTGAAAGCAACTCACAAGTGTCTGCGCATTTGTCTTCATAGTCCCATCAAGAGTCGCACTGCAGTGTGTTTAAGTTTGTTCAATGTACATATCAACATGTAAACTTGGGCCGCATTGTTATTCAAACGTTTACAAGCAGAAATCCACAAGACTTCCTGTCGGCACACATGCTTGATCTCAGCCCGGGGGTATTTGAAGAGCATTTGGAAGTGTTATATACAAATAGCCTGCTCAGTTAGCCTCCGAGCATCATGGCTGAGTGAGCGGCAGTCGCTGGCAGTTGGCCACTAAACTGGCTAGTGGCTGTGAATTAATGACAAACAGGCACAGACAAGACAAACAGGTCTTACGCCTGTTTGTTGTCTTATTATCAAACTATAATCCCTTACAGGGTTGTAAAGGCAGCGTTTTATGTTGTCACTGCATTCAAATCTCCCTTCGAGGCTTAAGGGCGTGGGCTTTGCCTTAAGGCCTACATTGTGTCACTTGAATGTTTCAGTAATAACCCACCTGTAAATATCAGCCTGAATTGTATTATAGAGAATGTCTGCTGTCTGCACACCACAAGTTTCCCTGCCATAAAGAAGTGGGAAGCAGCGTGGCTTGGCTGGCTTTCAGCTGTTCCTGTGCCAAAAGCTACATTTCTGAAGGGCCTGTGCGGCACGTGGGGCTTTAACTCTGTTATCCTGCCAAAAAATGCAGGAAAAAAAAAACCTCACAAGTTACTTCACTGTTTGGGCCGGAGCCATAGGGGAATCCCAGCAGGGCTGACGGTGACGCAGGCAGAGAGCAGACTAAAATGAAGGGTCTGAGCTTTTGGGATGCCCTGCAGTCCCTGAACCAAGCTGCTAGTACAGTTGCAGGCTTTGTGTTTTCAGTCAGCGGCTGACCATGATCTATCCTGGTACTTGTCTGCCTGGATACCAGCGCGCAGCTGCAACACGCTGACACGTCCATCAAACCTGAAGCATTTCATATTTGCGTCCGCTTGCTCCGCTAGCGCTGGCAGCCTGCCCAAGCAATCAAAAGCTAATTTAATCAGATCCATGCCAAATGATACACGTCCCTCATGAGCAGACATAGCTGCCAGTTTTTATTAGGCAGAGCGCCGGCACATGAAACTGTAATCCACATTTAGCACAGAAGTGACTGTTTCTGTTCTGGATGTCTCCATGTACAATGCACAGAGCTCTTTATCTAAGATTTCCACTCATCCATCGCCCCTCTGCAGACAAAAGACTTGATTGTTAAAGATCACAATGCAGTGACGTGACTGCACAGTCACCATATAAACCAACACGTTAATCCAGTTTGGGACGCTCATGCCATTCAATGAAAATGCAACCCCCCCACTCACACCCACCTCCCCCGCACTAGAGGAACTATCATCATACCGTCAGTCTAGAGTTACAATAGCATTGCGGTGCTACTCTGCGAGCAGCAACATGCAGCCTGTCTCCTGAATCTCAGCTTTTATGGCAAAGTAAGTGTGCTCACATGAGGAACTTGACTTGGTGGGTCTGTTTCTGCAGTTCACAGTAAGAAAGAAAACAGCACAGGTTTTAAGAAATTTCAAAAATGGATCAATTATGTAAATTGTAGTGACATTAGAGCTGTAATAAAGCAGTGTTTATTCCAGGAAATAGTTCCTCCTGTGCAGTCATCACACGATTACACTAATAGGAAGCTATAAGATGGCGTAATAAAGGAATAAATCAAAATGTCCAGTTGTGTAAAACAAATGCAATCCAGCACAGTAGCCCTATACTCAACTCTGTTGTTATCAAGCTTTGTTATTTTCAAATCCTGTCAAGATTGTGTTACAAGAGACAAAAGCAATAACATATAACATTTCAACTGGAACCGAGTCAGACACAAGAAAAACCGACATATAGGAAGATGTTGTTTGCCTTCTTAAGAATAGCCTGTGTTTCTCCACCAGAGCTGTCATCACATTAGATTCATGTTTGCTCTCATAATACCACAGCCTCCACGTGAAGCTGTAACATGGCGAGGTCAATATCCACCAGCGAGGCGGTGGACATAAATGCCAGCAGACATTTCAGCTGAATCAGCAGAGACCTCTTTTTTTTTTTTTCATCTTGACTATTCGTCTGATGACTTTTCCTGTGGTTAGAGGAAGTCCTTCCATGTAGCACAGTTCAAAGTTTTTCTGTACATTTTCCCTGTAGGCTGTCCTTTCTTTAAGTAATCTAACACATTTATATTTATGATGTTTTCAACCCACATAGGAATGTTTCGTTCCACGTGTGTCTGACCCCTTTACATTCAAGAGTTTTGTGGGGTATTTTTTGGGCTGTTTACCTCAGTCACACATAGCTGATACCTTGTGCCAATAATAGATGTTAGTTTTTAATAGCACAAGTGTTTCTTCCAGTGTCCTATTTTTAGAGTGGAAAAGCCTGTGAGACATTAAACATTCATGTCGCTTGCTCGGAATTGAAACTGATCTTTATTTAATTTCGTGCTCTGTATAAATTGTTTTTAAGAGGAGCAACAAATTTGAATTTTCCTGTAAGTAATGAAGCACAAAGAGTCATATTTCTTTCACTTCCGTCGCTCATTCCTAAGTGGTAAAACACTTGAGTCCAGACTTTTCACATTAATGTATCATACAAACTGTAACATCAGTTGCTACAAATCACTTTGACCCTCACTAGCTTCTCGCACAGCTGAATCCTGTCGCTTGATAGATAGCCGCAGATTTCACTGCTAAGGAGTGGATCACCGGATTATTTTTGCTATATGCCCATTTAATTTATGGCATAGCTGGGGCTAATCAGATTTGGCTCGCTGTGTTGCCTTGGCTCGCTGGAAGAGGTCAGTGGAAAGTGCGTGACGAGCCAGCGCGACACTTCCTCAATGATCTTGTTGTTGGTGCAGTGGGGCTCAATGGAGCCTGTGTTATTGCCTTGCGAGGTAATACTGCAAGGAATGTGAGAGAGGGATACATAATCAAGACCAGCACCACTGACCGACTTCTTGTTTTTATGCTTTTTCCATTTCTTTTTTTAAATGTAGAGAGGATCATGAATGGCTACTGTTTGGCTGTCACACTTTGACTTCGGTCATTTTGAATGCTAATCAGTGTTTACATGAAGAGTTATTGCTATAAATAAAACCATTTAAAAATGAATAACATCAGGCTTTACAGAAATAATTAGCAGAAAAGATAGATTTTGATAAAAAATATTGTAACATGGAATTTAAATAGGGATAATCTTAATATGTATATAGGGAAATGCTATACTACTGTTACTACTTGTATGTTGCAACTAGAGTTATGTTAATATTTATTTGTTTTCAACCTCCATTTATTCCATTGAAATTTAAGAAGCATCTAATTTCTTTTCTGTCCAGCCTCTCAGTGAGATCTTGACTGTATTTGGATTGAATGCTTTTACCAGGTGCACAACATGGCATTGGACACATGGCGCTCATTTTTAACATATGCACCTTGTTCTCCTCTAGAGTTATTAGTGCCTTTCCATTTAGAAAAAAGAGACAAAACTCACCTCCCCAGCTTGATTATAGCCAGGAGGAAGAGCTCAGAGCTGTTAATGAAAGCAAATTATTTCTTTGTATAAAGCAAACAAATTGAAAGTTAGTTGCTGCCTGGCTGTGTTTCGGTTAGAGATCAGAGCTGAGCCATTTGCATGTTTACATACTTCTATTTCCCCCGTATGTAAAAAAGTACATATGTAAACACCCATGTAAACAGAACATATAAAAAGGTTGGAGGAAGAGAGGTGTGGTTGTGTCTTTTTCCCCCTGAGGTATGCTCTTGTTATGCTGTCACTCAACACTTAGGGAGTTAAGTAGAAAACAAAGAAGAAAATCTAATAAAATAAACCCCCTTGAAGTCGGTTGTGGAAAATTCAAATTGGTATGTAGTGTAGGCTAACAGTAGTATAACTAACTTTGCGGGTATGATCATTTTACAGTTGTTTCGTAGTGTGCTGTGCTTCAGGCGTCAGGACTGGATGACATGCAAAAACAAAATACTTAATACACACATATATATATATATGCTTTCTGGCGCCACAACAGTCAGAAACAGACTGTGAAGTATCATATTTGTCCAGGAGTGTATGTGTTGATAACATCAGTACAAAGCCTGCTTCACTACTAACACTGCAGTATAGCACACACAGTGACAAACGGTGCATGACAAGTGCTGAGTGATAATATGATAAAACCTGACAACAGACTTCACTCCTTGCATTTACTGTACACTGAGGCTGTTTACGATAGAAATCATCCGTAGACTACAAGTCAGGCTGGAGTCTGTCATTCCAAACAGGTGTAGCATGATCATGATAGCTAATTTGATAAAGAAAGTACAGTACAGCAAGTACATCAACAGGAATTCCAAGGAAGACATTATAGTGCCACCCACACAGATTTACATGTGATCTTTAGGAAGCGAAGAGGAGCAGGAAATACCAGCGATAGAGCACTTAAAGCAGCAGAGATGAAGACCAAACAACATGTGGATTACCACTTTAAGAATCTGGGTCCCTCTGATTTTGCAGTCAAGCAGAACAGACAGACGTTCATTTTAATACCAAAGTTTTAAGTCTCACACCCAGTTCATTTAAAAATAACCACACAGCTTTAACAGGCGAGAAAAAAAAGGTTTCTTCTTTCAGTACATAAAAGGAAATGAGAGACTGTTATTCCAAATGCTGAAATGCAAGATATGTATCTGTACTGATGTTGGCACATGAAAACAAAACGACTCTTCTGGTGTTAATGTCTGTCTCGCTTTATGAGAACTTCAAAACTAGCTTGTAGCACACATGTCGAAGCACCATGTGCAAATTATACTGGCACAGAGATGAATTCCTGCACATTCACTGTCTTAAGGATTGTGGTATTACAAAGCTTTGATGCTCTCTCTGGAGTACATTCGACAGACTACGTGTCTGTGCAGGCAGCCAGTCTTATATGTAAATATGAGCGTACACATGTGCATGTATGTGAGGCGGTGTGTGGGTCTCTTTATCTCGTTGGAATTAGACCCTTCGCTCTCGTTCTTATCACTCTGTCCTGTTTGCGCAGACTTTGCAATCTTCCACCTCTTGAATGTGGGTTTAGAAAAAAAAGAGGATTAACCCATTAGCTCTCATTGTTTCTTCTT
Organism: Chaetodon striatus; assembly: GCA_029783705.1. NCBI lineage: Eukaryota > Metazoa > Chordata > Actinopteri > Chaetodontiformes > Chaetodontidae > Chaetodon > Chaetodon striatus. Next base: position 12,664,549 of record JAPZEB010000021.1, on the reverse strand, counting down.
TATCCTTCATTTAGCCAACTGTTAAAGTTTCTGTGCCAATGGCTATACCCTGCCCCCCACACGGGGTCCCCTGCCTCCAATAGCAGCAGGCCAGCCTCCCCTTAGCCAATTAAGGTGTTAAATGAGCCTAAGGGTCTTATAGTGGGCTGTCCTTTATTGCAATGCTTTTTATCACAATGTGAGATCATTTCTAAATCTCCCGAATAGTCTATTCTCTTGCCCCCTTTGCCCTCTCCAAGAGGCGTTCAGTGCATTGCTCAAAGACATGGGGTGCAAGCAGGGCGTTAGTCTAAATCTCCCAGTTCAAGTTCTCCTTTCTGACCTGCCCCCCCAGCACCAAAGTCTGTTGTAACATGCAAATTTAAGCCATTGAAATAGAAATTACAGGGTAAGAGAGGGAAAATATAAATGCAAAAGAGCAACAACATGATAGACAGCAAACAGACGAGCAGGCTGCATCGAGGGGGAGCAGTTAACGGCAATCAGATAGGGGAGACTTTTAAACAAACGCTTTTTTTTACCGTGTTATTATTTTGCATATAAAGTGGTCCTCACACTCACAATAACCACCTCAAAAACCCCCCCATATGTCAGCCACCGTTGCAGGATTTACATTTGTCCTTTGCTCTTTGGTAAACATAGGATGCCAAGTGGTCATATTGATTTGGAGGCAAGCTATTGCATTTAAAGCCTTCATTATGGTCTGGCAATAAAAGTGTGGAGGAAATCCTCTATTAGTCTGCAAAGTATTTCCTTAGCTGGCAAATGACCTTTAGCACAGCCACTCAGATATGGTAGATGTTACAAAGTGATGCAGCAAGTAGGCTGCTGTAGCACCCTGCTCCCTGCTCATAGAACTAGCAACTTACTCAAAATTAATCTTTTATTTAACGTTATTTTAACCAAGTGGGATTTCCAAATAAAAGCTGGTCATTGTCCCAAGGGGTTGATAGCGTGGAGAAATCACCCAAAGCACAGAGGTGATTTCCCTCCTTGGCTACAGTATGAAAGAGACCCAGCAGGGGCTTTTAAGGGGATTCATCCCTGGACCACTGCTTAGTTTTTGCGCTGAGCTTGTGGTTTAGATATTAAATGCCTTATCACTCTTGCCAAGGTCTGGTTATTCATAATGTGTAAGAAAGAGACACCAAGGGCAACCTCCAGACATTGTGCACAGCAAAGTTGCACCCAGAAGGGGTTAGCGTGGCTACTACAGCCCCTAAATCTGTGTGCACATCAGTATCTTGTGGATACATGTAGCAATCATTTGACTATTGCTGGCAGTCTTCTGTAAGGTTCACTGAGTGCATTTCTGTCATATAGAAACGGTTTTATAAGTAATTCCCGCCTGCTCATTTGGGGAAGTGGGGGTGCGATGACATGTATAGTGGTGCAATGTAATTTGCACTATCTAGCATGTAGGAAATCGTGATGCCTGTGATGAACAGTGGCATGAAACAAGGCGACCACTTCTGCTTCCCTCTGCACAGGAAGAGTCAAGAGAGCAGCTTGTTGTAATCACTTCTGTCTTTGAAAGAACATACATGACACATACTGAGAGAGAGACAGACGGTATCGGAGGTGGAAATGTTTCTTGGCTCTAACATGGAGTGAAATTTGTGCTTATTTGCACACCAGTTCAGTGTGCCAACTTCACGTTAGGTAATGAGTATTGTAATATGGTGTGCACATACTGACAGCGTATGTATGGTAAGTGAATTTGCCTATGTCACTTGATGCAAAAATGAAGGGATAGTCCTTCTCTGAATCTTCTTTAATGTGTCAGTGAGCAGAACAGAGACAAGTTGCCTCCGTAAAACCAGATCCAGTTAGGTAAGATGTTTAAATCCTGCTTATACTGGTGCTATTCTCTATCTGACAACTGCAGGCGTTCAGTTGTGCTTCTTTCGCCTTTAAAGAATGTAATGAATCAATATTGAATATCTGTCGGCTGCCTGGCTACATCTGCTCCGTCAGTTGTCACTTCCTTCACCCGCTGAAGAAACACAAGTTTCACAGCTCTTGTTTCCTTGCGCAACACTTCTGTAACATACAGCTATAGTATAAGGTGACTGAAGTAATTCTTCCTGTGCATGCTGTGGTTCACGCTTGGCTGTTGACGTAAGATTTTGTCAGTGTGTTGCATTCTGTCAGACAACTTTTAGGAGTTTTTGCTGTGGCAGAACTTTAAAGCGTATTTTGTGGTTCGGGCGTCTGAGCAGTTGAGCTAATGTAAGGAGCTGCACGGTGTCAGCTGTATGCCGAATGCTTGTTTAGGTGGGAGTGAAGAGATTTGTCATTTGTCTTGTTTTCCTTCAAACTTGCTGTTGTGGTTTAGCCAGTTCGACACATTGTTACATATGTCAAGAGGTTAGTCAACTTTTCTGTAATGCTTCCTGTGAAATAACGTATGGTTAAGGCGTGGAGACAACATCTGGATGAAAACGAATCATGTAATCATTTTTCTCTTTGGGAAAAAGGTGCGTTGACACATCTGACGCACAATTCCTTACACACTTACTGTGTAATTGTATATTGTGCTGATCTCCCAGGTGAGTCAGACCTGTGGATCTCATGTTTTTGCACTTGCTGACAGGAAAACACATGTCAAGGCTGAAATGTCTTCTCTTAAACAGTGGTAACCAGGATGTTTGTGGGCATCTCATCATGTATTCATGGCTATGCAAATACAAGATATAGAAAACAGTTCATTTTCATGTGGATGGAAGCAGACCTTAATTTCACTCATCAGCCTATGGAAATACCTTGAACCTTGCGTATGACTGCAGTATACATTGTTTGTCCTTTGCTTGAGTTCATAATGTGCTTACATTACACACTACACCCCCATACCCATGAAATGCAATCGTGATTTTCTGTGTAATTCCAGTGAGCCACATGAGCTGCACACAGGAGAAAAACAAATCTCTTTCCCTGAAGCCTTCCAAGAAAAGATGATGTCTCCTGGTTATATAATCATAGCAGTATGATGATGATGAGGTGTAATGTGGGCGAGGATTGCTGTGGTGGCCACATTTGAGACAGGTTAGCCTGGTGTGTGTCGTAGTAACTGGTGTCCCAGATGGGGCTTATTGCTGGGCAGAATCAAACCATGCCATGTTGATCTGTGTTTCCATAACCAGCGAAAATGTGCCGAGTTGTGCCCCACCCGAGATGTATCATGTCCGGAGTCAAGCCAAGGTGAACCTGATTGCCTCTAAGCGGGTGGCAGCAGTGTCAGATTGGCTTTGTTATCATGAGTCAGCATCAGACCATTCAGTGACATGTCTGAATAAAATACATCTCAAATAAAGAAACCATCAGAAGAGTGATTCATATTTCACATACAGTACGCTCGCTTTAAACTGTGAGAAAATAATTTAATTCATTGTGCTGCCCAAAGGCCCCTGGGAGCTACTGGCATATTTTAAGGTGGAATGTTTTACTGTGTGTTACTCAATGCACAGATGGCGCTAATCAATCAACACCTTAAATGTCAACTTTAACCGCTCCATTTGTTTTTATTGTCTCTCTTGTGTTACATACGCTGGAGTGATGATTGAATCTTCAAGCGCTTAAACACTGTTTATGAATTTCAAACAGATAATGCAAACTGCAGATATTCTATTTCCTCATACTGTGTGTCCACAAAGGTGCTTTTAGATTCACAGGGTAGTGCTGCTTCCTAGCATTGGATTCTTGATGGGCGGGCCAGTAGATATATGAGCTGTCAGCTCCTGGATTTCAAACCAGACAAAAATGGCGGCTTGTTTGGCAACTTTCTCTTTTGTTGTTAAAAAAAAAAAAAGAGAAAGTTGCTGAACCTGTCTTCATTTTAGATCGACGATGGTTAGTTTTCATATAATAGCTTAGAATTAACTTTACGCAATTAAGGAGTGGACAGCCTGTCTCTCACAACGCAACGCAGCTCAATCAGAATGAATTGCAGGGCTCAGGACAATGAATGTGAAGCATTGAAATGATGGATCCTGTGGACACGTTCCTTTATTTAGAGAAAAAAAATGGCAGAGCGTCATTCTGGAGCTACCCAGAGATAGCAAGCTGGAGGAGATGGGCATCCAGAGTACAGTCATGCAGGGCCAAGAGATACTTCAAAAACTTTTAGAAAGTTGTTGACCACAATAACACGAGCAGAGTGGACAGAAAATATTTCTGTTGGTTCACAAGCACGAGCGCGTCATCAGCTATGTTGTATGGAGATCCAAAATCCTGCCGCGCCTGGCTAACATGCCAAGTCAAACCGAGTTAAGCCAAGCCACAGCATGTGTGCGAAAAAATGCTAAGAGTTTCCCCATGTGGTGTGGGCTTCATCTTGCCTCAAGGAGCTGCTGATTAAAAAAGATTTTGTGAGACCTTGCTCTACTGGAGGGAAGTTTTATTGGAGTTTTATGACTCTGATGATGCTGTTTCGGAGGCTTTTTGCACTGGGACAATAATAAAAATGTGGCTGAAACACTAAATGCCTTTTAATTTTTATTGTTTTTACGTTGCTCAGTTGTAATAATGGAAAATATCAGCTCTCAGTGTATGAGTAAAAGAGATATTTTTAAAAACATGTGATGGGGGAACAAGGGTAGAAAGAAATGGAGTCTTCTGACAGTATACTTTTACAGAATATCACTATTTAGGTGTTACTGAATATCGGTGCAACCTAAAACCAAAATATCAGCACAGGGCAGCTGAATCGCTTCTAATAGTGATTCACATTTAACTGTCACTCATTCATGCTTTCATCTGGAGTGTACTCAGTGTAAAAGTGCAAAACCAGCTGTTCTGAAAGTACAAGATCGGGGCAGGTGCTGGATACGGAGGTTTGCCTGTTAGTGTATTAGTCAGCGTGGCTGAGATGAGTAGTGGTGTACAGTCAGCGCTGCCTCCTGTCATGACTGGCACTTCAGCATGTCCAGCACCTGCACTGGAAATTCATTTCCCCACATGCTGTTGACTTGGTGTTCTGCTCTTATCTTTGCCTGACTGATCTGAGCCGCAGACCCAGACTTCTTAACATTTCGAACACGTTCTGAGTAAACAGAGTGCACAGGACAGACAGTTCTGCTCTCCCTCCTGGGTTTTAGGTAGGGTAGCTGATGTGTTGTAACAGTTGACTAGGCCGATTGTTTATTAAAGACACCTCTTTGCATACTTAAGCACTTTTGGGAACAGGTATGTAGGAGAAGCATCACTGCCTACAGAAGTTGCAGAAAAACTCCCCACAGTCTCAACAGTAGATATAAAAGATTTTAATGAGGGGAAAAACACACCAGTCATACCTGAGCAGAGTCACCTCTGGATATAAATTCTGTGTGTTTAATTGAGACAATAAAGACGAGACAATGTTGACTGACGCTCTACTTTGCTGGCGGGCTGAAATTCATCTTGGCTTTGAACCAACCAGGTGAAGAAAGTGACGGTTCTTCCTGTGATTTCACTTCCTCTTGTTGTTGAGGCTAAAACACTCTGTCCTGTTCGAGCGACTTGTCTGGTCTGTTTGTGTGAGTAATCCTGCACATGTTGCACAACTGTCGATGCAGGGACTGCGTCTTCATGCTTCACGTGGATTTGAGACTGAAATTAGCATTTTTGTGTGTGACTTTGGGTATTTTCTTCTCTGCCACATATTCTTGAGTCATGATTTAAGTTGACAGGGTGGCTCTGTAGTCATCACTGTACTTTTCAGCTTTTCTGCAACTCCCAAAAGTTTTACAAAATTTCAGTCAAGCTCTTGATAGTTATGAATCTAAAAGTGACTGATCAAGTTCCTCAAATAATACGTTGGACTTTTTTTTTGCTGTATCATCCAGTAACACTGTTTATCTCTTTCTATAATGGGGGGGTTTAAAAAATGACAAAATGAAGCCAATGCAACAGCAAAAACAATATAACAACATACTCAAATTAAGCTCATTTGTTTAATCAGGGCTGTGTAAATCAGCGAGAGTTTAAGATGTCCCCAAAGTTCAGGTATAGAGACACAGTCGCTGTGGCTTTGGGGAAAGTTGTTAAACAGTTTTGACGCTGCCATAACTGAAGGTACTGATGTTAACAGACAGTGGGGAAGTAGCAGTCTGAGACTCTGTTATTCTTTCTCTCCCACAGGTCTTTGTAGTCTGTCAGCATACTCTTGTCCTCCTACCTTCGCTTCCGCTACCCGTGCCTCATTGAACGCTGTGCGACTCAGCTCAGCTGCCGGCTTCAGTTTCCCCCCAACTTCAGGAAAAACCATTGAGACAGGAGAGAGGCCTCTTTCTCCAGGACTGCAGCCGGCCTTTCTCAGAGCTCTGACCAACCCCCCCTCCTCTTCCTCCTCCTCCTTCCACTTCATAACCATAACCTCCAAACCTCAGGCCAGTTGCTCGCTGCTTCACCACAGACACGGTTGGCATTCATTCTTACTGGGCAGAAGGATCATAGTCCATCATCCCCCGACTGACTCCGGAGTGGTGCACCTTCAGTGGGGGAGGGAGGGGAAGGAAGGCAGCTGAACGTCGTGCCGCTTTCCCCGGAGATGAAGCTGCAGGCTGTCATGGAGAACCTGCACAGGCAGCAGAGGGCCAAGCTGCTGATGGAGCAGCAGCTACAGCAGCAGGCTGCCGCCCAACAAACTCAGGTCCGCACAATTGTTGGAGGAGGGGATGAGCCGATGGGGAGCCCGGCCCCTGAGGCGGAGCAGGCCCAGATGGCAGCTCTGGCAGCCATGCGTGCCGCGGCAGCCGGGCTGCAGAGGGTATCAGACAGCCCTATGTCAGATCGCAGCAGTGGTGGCGAGGACGAAGGTGATGACGATGACAATGAAGATGGGGAGGAGCATTACAAGGACATGATGGGGTCAGATGAGGAGGAGCAGATGTGAGTACTGAATTTCTAGAATCTGTGCCACTGATGTTCTTCATCAGTGCATGTGTTTTTAATAATTTTCTGTTTTTAATACACACAGCAAACAGAAATGGGATGAGGAAGACTTTGAAGGTGAGATGGAAGAAGACTTTGATGACGACCTGGCGGAGGAGGGTCTGCCGACAGGCCACGATGCAGTGGCCCCTGGGAAAGGCATCCTTCTGCTGCCCCACCGCCAACTCCACCCTCATTCCCAGCTGCTAAAGGCCCGTCCCAGTGTCGACCAGGAGGCCCGCATAGCCATCCTGCCTCCCCACGCCACGCACAGCCATCTGGGCGGCCAGGACCACGGAGAATGGACCTACGAGGAACAGTTCAGACAGGTAGGATGTTTTTGTATTTCTTCATATACCTCCTGCTCCACTGTTAGTATGTTCTTCTGTTGTGCCTAATTTAATGTACAATCACATGTAATTGGATGTTTCTACTGGAGATTCATGTAAGTCTGCGACTTTGACTCACGCAATCATGTCGTCACTGTGGAGAATCAGCTAAATCCCTAAAATATATCCTACAGTCAGCTGCTGTAGGACACGGGGTATCAACATAAATCTAAAACATTAGTTGTTGACCGGTGAGCCACATCTGGCCTTCACACCCGTCACATCATGTCACTTTCCCAGCTGAAGTAATACGACCAGGGTGGGAAATTAACACCAGCCAGCAGCCAAATGTTGATAAAGCCTGAGCTGAGGCTTTTAAGTTTGTCTTTGCCACCTGACATTCTGGCAGGGTACATCTGTCAAAGGTTCTTGTTTAAAACAATCAGTTTTTCTGGTGGAGCGGCTTAGTGCCTGGTGAGACTTGACATTTACTAACTACTGTGACCTGAGAGTGAAATGAATAGGACTGCGAGCAGAGGCAGAGAGGCTGAGTGCAGCGTGAGGGGAGGGTGGTGGGTTAGGCTGCATTTTAACAGCTTTACCATGCTGCCGTTTACTGTAAACATGCTAGTGGGCTGGATATTATGAGGGAGGCCCCGGTGGAATAAGACCGGCTGTTTACATGAAGAGACTTGAGTCTGTCAACGGCTTAGTTTATATGGAGGGCTGCTGCTGATAAAAAAGACTGATAGACAGGGGAACGATGTAGAATCCACTCGCTGTTCGCTGTCAGTGATTCAATTCTGAATTACTTGTATAATTCTAAAATTTTTGCATTTTCTGCCATATTTACCAAACAAAGTGATACCAGTTGTAGTGTCAATGGACAAGTCTACAATTTGGTTGCCATCCACCATTAGTACAGTATGAAATGAGATGAAAATACTCCATCTTGGAGAAAATGGATTACTACAAGAAACATTTCTGTATTGATCCATAAGAGGAATGACCTATTCTGACAATAATAATAATAATAATAATAATCCTTAATTGAATCGTTTCATCAATTCAACCTTAAGACGTGCTTCTGCTTTTGCTTAAAAACCATAAACTAAAGCTCTTTTCCCACTTTGACGCAAACCCCACTAACACCTACGAACATTTGGCTTTTGTATTTCTTGGGAAAGGTTACTATTGGCTTTCACTCCTGGGTTAAATGACTCTGCAGTAATCACGGGTCAATTATCGGCTCCAGCTCCTGCTCCGATCGGCAGTGATGAAAACACCTAGTTGGATGCACCAATTTTATGCTGCGCTTTATTTGCCCTGGAAGTTGGAGGTTGGAGCTGGGAAAGACGTTGCACCCAAGTTAACCACAATCCAGTAAAAAAAAAAAAAGCTACAGTAGCTACCAGTACAAAACCAAGATGTTGTAACCAATTCCAGTTCTAGCTAGGTTAGCTATTATTAGCTATACCAGTTGATAACAACACATTAAGTTGTTGTTGTCCATATAGACACTGTAGCAACATGTCCATAAGTAGGTTTTGGATAGGACTCTGTGTACAACTGTTTTGATGACACACAAGTAAGACAGCGGTGCTAATAAACAGTATAATTCTTCAGTTTTCACTGCTGTTGATGCGTGGAGCAGCCATTTTGGATTTTATAGGTCAGGGTTGGTGAGGGTCCTCCTCAGGGGCGTTCCAGCGCTGTGATGTGTTGCAACAAAATTCATTCAAGCAATGGTCAAATATCGTTAAAGATCTAGTCAGCACCAAGTTTGAGAGAGAGTCTGAGTAGGTAACACATAAAAAGATAAAAAAGAAGTAATCACTGTGGCATTTTCACTGGCCCTCATGCTGCTTTCCACTGTTACAAACCTGTTTTCTGGCCTGTCTGAGACACCAAAAAAAACAGAAAGGCATACTTGTCTGCAGAGCCCTGTCCACAGCTCTGGTCTTCTAGCAATGTGAAAGCAGCTAATCACCTATTAATAACGTTTTTTTTTATGTTTAAAAAACCTGCATGCACTTAATAATTTTGGTGTGAGAAGAGTATAAGGCTGCTGTAGTGGAATTCAAGTGTAGCATAACACTGAACCACCATTTCATGCAAAGGCAGCTTATGTGACATAATTTAAGCCACTGTTGAAACTCAAATACACTTATGGCCTGTAGCAATGTTTCCAGCCATAAAACATGCCTGGCAGTGTGAGCAGCCGCTCATTTTTTATCCAGACTTTAGAGATTACCAGACTTTTTAAGAAGAGAAAACCGGTTTGGGAATTGTTAGGAGGAGATTTTCATATTGATACCTTCAGTATGTTGGAGGTAAACAAACTATAACCCGACCGTGCGCTTCATTTTAAACCTAACTATATATTCTGTAATTTAAGGCCTATTTCTTGTAATTACAGAGCGTATGGAATATAACTCCTCTAAAACCTACACTCTGCTTCTGTAAATAGTCCACCCCTCCCTCTGTAAAGCTCCATGTGAATGACTTGAATTGATACTCTCAACAGTTGGTGGTTTTCATATGTCAGGTACGAAACACAGAACATTTTTATCATGACATGTCAGTCAGTCCCTGACGGTTATATAATCAAGACAGCCAGTATATTGCCTGTAAAGATAGTGTTACCCAATCCATTGTTGATTAAACGCCTACACAATGTCAGACTCCTCCTACTATAGGAGGACAGAACAGAGTGGAAGACCAAACTGTGTGCTGTCATCTAAAACCGCCTGCATTTTAATGTGATAAAGGAAATAAAGCAACAACGGTCACATCTGTTTGCAGGGAGTCGTTGCTCTCAACCTGTCCCATGGTGATAGTTTATAACATTGTGAATCCAAGATTTTAGTCGTGCACGTTATTCACACAGGACTTATTTGGCCGTTGGATGATTACTGTGATTAGTAATAATTGCAGGTTTACCCTGTGGTTATGATGCTACATGAATGTGCTGTGTAAAGCAAAAGTGACCAACCTGTTATGACGAAGACAGTCTGTCCCTTGGTAATTCTAGCCCCATGCAAATCAAACTCAGTGATTTCAGCCTTAATTTATATTTAGTGGGCGCCATTTTCCTTCTGCTTCTTCTTTTTCTGTCTGAAACTGCCATTTGTGGTTTCTCCTCGTCACGTGAAAAGGAGACAGCGCTGAAATCTACAGGCCACAGTTTTTAAATACATTCTCAGTGCAAACTTTGTTCAGGAGGTTAAGAAATGTCACGTGTCAAAATTATATTGTAATATTCTGTAACAGGGGTGAGTCAAACAAGCCCAAAGCAAAATGCCATGACTTGGGCTGCATGCAAGCAAATGTGAAGCTGCCTGAAAAGTCTCCAAAAAAATCAAGATGAAGCAGCTATCAAGGCTTAAATTTTACCTGAAAATCCTGCCATCCAACCTAATACACATCCATAAGTGGAGCTTCATATATTTCATTGTGATACCCAACAATCTCCTAAAGAAAAGACTCGACTTTAAGGGGATCTATTGTGCTCAATTTCAGGTTCATACTTGTATTTTGGGCTCCTACTAGAACCTGTTTTTATGCTTTGATGTCTTTAAAAACACGTACTTTTCCTTATACTGTAACTGCCGTAACACCTGCATCCACCCTCTGTCTGAGAAGGCTTTGCTTTAAGTTCCCCGCCCAAGAAAGCCTAGTCTGCTCTGATTGGTCAGCATTTGCAGGTCTGAACATAGCGACATTACCTTTAAAAAAAAAATCACCACAAAAGACTTCCAATTCAAATTCACAACCGGACATGTTCCAGCAAGAATATGATCCGAAATCAGATTGAAATAAACATTTGCAGTAGGGTTTGGCTGATGGACGGCCAGTGGCTGTCAGTCATCGTCCACTGAGCCTGACATCATGTAGGTTATTAATACTGCATTAAACCGTCCACCTTACACCTTCTCTTCCCGTCTCTCTGTTTTACTCTCTCTCACACACACATACGCATCTTGGAGAGCACTGTCCTGTTTGTCTCTGTCCTTGTCTCAGCCCTGACCCAGTCCTGTGCTACTGGAATGCATTAAGTTGGCAGTTTGCAGGTCGGGCCCAGTACGGGTGGTTGATTAACGCATGTTATTGCCCTCCCTTCCCAAACAATGCCATCATCCACTGGGATGTTTCATTATGGTCATTGTCATATGACAATTTGGTCAACATCACCCAACCCTATTCGGCAATCGAGATTACATGGTTCCCTGACATTAGCGTGAAGCTACATGTAGCAGCATAAGCTATGTAATATAAACAGTTGCAGTAGCATGCATGGAGCAGATGAGCAAATAAAGAAATCTGTCACGAGCTAAGCTATCATGTCAGCTTGTCGCAACAGAAGTACAACAATGTCGTAAACAGAGAATTCACATCAGTCTGAAGCCTAAAGGTTTTTACACACAGTTATTACTTTTACATAGGTTAACGTGATTATTTTAAATTGTCATAAAGTCCGACATTATATATATATATATATATATGACAGAAAATAAATAAAATCATAATTGGTCCTCGTTAATAAGTTAAAGCCAAAGATTTCTCTTCT
>JAPZEB010000021.1:12638427-12650309 GCA_029783705.1 Chaetodon striatus | reverse complement strand
GCTGGACTCGCAACATCATAAATGTAAGAGAAAAAGAAATGAGAACGTGACATTTTACATTGTCATGTTTCATGTAGGCTATAGTACCCTTACAACCATAGGTAACCTGTATGGACATCTACCGAAACTGTAGATCTGTTCAGCGTTTCCGCCACAGACAGTACTCTTCAGATCCAGATCTCGCTGTATTTCCTCCTCACTGACAATGGAGAGAAACCTCTTCACCTCACTGATTCTCCATGGAGCAGGTTGCGTGACGTTTTTAGCACAATAAAAGGAGCAGGTTGAAGTGTTAGGTGCAGAGCAGGAAAGCAGTGCTGCCGGAGTGCACATAAACCATGTTCCGCCACATTTTTTCTGGAGGTCCGAAAATAGAATAGTCACAATTCATGTAATCTGGTCGAAATTCATACCCATTTTTTAAGCGCCTGAAAATCCAATCAGTCACTTAAGCGTATGTCATGCAAGAGAGCCAATAAAAACAAATGGAAACGTCGGTTATTATATCGACATTTAAAGTGTGTTGATTAAATCATGATGTCAACTCATGCGTCGAGTACCATGCAGGAAATCATTCCACCTTAAAAGTTGCCCAGTGAATTCAATTATTTTTTTCTCAATCTGTAGCTGCTAACTGCTAGTGAAGATGAAAAGGCAACGAAACATTGTTTTATTTTATAGTTATAGTTGACTAATGTATGCAAACTTGCTACCACAGTGATATTGGTTACAGTCCACTGTAGTCCGAGTGTCAATTCTCTATTGACCAATCAACAGGCTACAGCATTTCTAGCTCCACCATTGGATCAGGGGGCTAGGTATCTCAACAGAGGGTTGACAAAAAAAACTGTACAGGATAGGAGGGTTGTATTGGTGCCATCCACATGTTTTGACAATGGAAACGCAAAAATAACCGTTCTAACGTCTGAACACAGAAAGCGGGTCCATAAACAGTAGAAAGCAGCATGGGGGCCAGTGAAAATGTCACGGTGGTTACTTCTTTTTTTATGTCTGAACTGAACCGGACTTCTTGGTGGAAACATGGCTTTTGTCAGTTAGCCAATCAGTTCCCAGACACACTGTAGTTCTTTGGCTCCTGAGCAGCGCCGCAAAATATCTGCGGATGCACGATTACAATCTGGTTTCATTAATGTGTCGTCAATGCTACGATTCACGTAACTCCCCTGCCCCGTTTATAAACAATATCCTCCTCAGGCCAGAATTCGTCCAAAGGCCATGTAGAGCCTTTGAAGTCTCCTCTCCTGTGTCTCTGTCTGCCTTAAACACCAGCAGCTGGGCAGATGGAGCCCAGATGGACAGTAAAGTAGGGATGTCTTTAAAAATTCATGGCACTCACCATGATCAGGGCGAATGGAGGGGAGTTGGCATTAAACATTAAATTGCTCACACACACACACACACTCATTGGGAGTGGGGGAAGGGGGCTGTTAGTGACTACAGGAAGTGTGTAGCTCGAATGAGAGCCAATTGGGAGCGACACTTATTGGGATTGCCCGTCAGGTTTCTGCTGATACAGCTGTCCGATAAGTGCTCGTTGGGTTTATATTCCTGCGTAGTCTCGTACAGGCCTTTTGATCTCCCCACGGGTTGCATAAATAGGTCGGACCATGTTGTTTTTGCGTTTTTATACGAACTTGCATTTTCACAGCTGTAAATAGAAAGAGAGCCGCCTTTAATTAACGGATATGAGCTTTCTGAACACATCTAATGTCTAACATTACTGTTTCTCTACAAACTGGTGTTGACAGGTTGACACAAATATGCAATTAATACATTGTATTCCATTTGACTGACAGCTTGTTGTCCTTCATCCCCTGATCCACTGGCCTTTTTTGCTGTTAATTATAAAGCTGCGTCTTTGCACAACTTGGTAGTTACTTAAGTAACATTTTATACACTACACGTTGGTTGTTCTCTAATACATTAGCTTGGATTTAACTCATTATTTCAGAGTACATAAACTCCAGAGCAACAAACTATTTGATCAGCTGGAACCGCTTTTTTCCAGCGGAGTCTGCAGGGGTTTAATTAATCCGCACAAGGGAGTTTTCATTTAATTTATTATGTTGTGCCTGTGGCGAAACCTCTGCGTGCAGCGATCTGTGTTTAACAAAAAGAAAACAAGAGGTTAATGGGCCCTGTTCATGTCAGGAGAACAAAAGGCCAAAAACAAAGGTTGCTGCAGCATGGGAAGACCTCTGAAAGTCTTCCTGTTGAGCGCTGGAGGAACAGCACGGGAGGGGAAAGAGTAGGTGTGACTGAGGGAGCAGAGAGAAAAATCAGTCAGTTGGCGTTGGGCTTTGAACCACTGCCAAGTAGAGTGTGTCGTACATGCTCGTTTTGACTGTGAGGCTCTGCAGAGCATTATAATCATGTCCAACGTGCAGCGCGGAGCTGATGTCAGAAACTGTACAGCCATGGGGATTCTGGAAATTGGCAGGCGCTCAATACGGAGGAGGAGAGGGGGGTTGAAGCAGGAATGTAAACAAAGATTACATAAAGGCTGAGGCTAGCTCCTTCATCCTGTCTTTTTCTTTGGCTGTTGTGTTATACTGTACAGATTTTATTTTGGCCACTAGATTACTTGTGTGTTTTCTCCCTCAAGCTTCCCTCTGACTTCAGTGTGTTCACAAGAGGAAATGATTTATTTTAACCCTTGCAAAAATCCTTCATTGTTTTTGTCACTGATGTGTGTAAATCTTATTTTTAATCTCTTCTTCCTCTGTAAAGGAAATATGTGGGTGCTGGTTTATCTCTTTCTTTCCCCTTTTCGTCCCCGTATAAGGAACTCTGTACTGTATCCTTGTGTCTTAATGCGAGCTCAGAAATAGCACTGCACTGAAAGGTTGGAGTTGTCAGCAAACAAAACCCTTAAGAGACATCTTTTCATAAACGCCAATGGATGGCATACATTTGAACAAAAGCCAGTGCATGTGTGTGGTCGTCTTCAGATGCTTCTAAAAGGCAGCGCACGGTGAAAGCATTCAGTCTTGAAAGAATCAATTAAGAAATAGGTCAGACATTTTGCTCTACGTTCTCAAGGTCTGAATCCCATCTCTGCGGTCAATAGCTCAAACATTATGCAGAGCAGCTGCCCCCTTCTCTGACACTGTATCATAAAAGACCCTGCAAGCGCTTTGATCCATAATCACATCTGACCCCTGTGACAACACTCGCTGCCCTGTCTGCATGATAATAGCTGAAAGTCCTCAGTTGTGTGAGCATGGCGTTGTTCACGCTATAGATGCAGATTGCGATTCTTTACCTCCATTTCGCACCAGTATGAAGTGATAATAGACCTTTTCCACTGCATTTACTTTGACATGTCACAGCAAGAAAGCCATGGCCTAACTAATAACATTGATAATGGCTGCATACCATTTAGATGAGTGCCAGCTCCAGGATCCTGCAAATGTGCATGCATGTTCATTGACAATACTTAATCTGAATTGATTACCTGATAAAATGAGTCAAGATGTCTTCGGTGAAAAAGGAGTAGCATCTCAGAAAGACATGAAACATGTCAAGACACTTTTGTTTGCTGCACATGTTGTTTCCAAATGAGAACTGGAGGTTGGACTTAAAGGGATACTTCGTAGATTTTTAACCAGCTTTGTGTCACAAAAAATGTCGGTAGTATGTCTAAATAACCTTATTGTTTAACTGTAATTCAAGATCTTTTTTCACCAGCCAGTTGCCAAACAGTTTCCTATGGAAAAACAGAAAAGCTTGCATTTTGTCATCCACCAGCGGGAGCATTTAATGGTCTGGCGCAGCGCAGTGGATTCTGGTAGCTGTAGTTTTTCGACCTCTTGGACAAAAGCAGATTTCACAGTCCTTTTCCTTTGTTTTACTCTGGTCATGTCTCACCAACTTCAAACGTATTTGCATCTTTCTAACGCATGGACAGCCTAGAAGTGAAATACTTATTTTAATGGGACAGCTGTCTTGGGTTAATTGGAGTTGCAAATTTGACATCTTATAACTGACATATTTCAGATTTAAAGGTGTCCTGTTGAGTTTTTTTGTGGTGTCTGACCCACGATCCCCCATTCTGTTACTGTATCTCTCACTCAAGCAGAGTCAAAAACACGATGTATCTATATAAGCATATACACTCTTTGCATCCATGTTCGCAAGCAAGTTAACATGGGTGTTAATGGTGTGTTCAACTCAGAAACAGCATCAACATGTTTATTAGGCCTGAAGAATGAACACACGTTGGTGGGAAACGGTGATTCGCCAGGCCAATTCATAATTTTCCGTATCTGCTTGTCCGCAAAGATCTGCTTTGGTCTCTGTGAAGTAAATGTTGTAATCCACCTATGTCCATAAGGGTCCACACTGACCCGCATGCCGACGTCTGCTTGCACTCCATTTGTTGTTGCCACACAGACTTCATAATAGCAAGTGCACCAACTGCATGCTCCAATCTCTTGTTCCAAACTGCAGTCCAATCCCAAACATTGCAGTCAAGCCAGCCGCAGCCACGTCACCACAGTGAAGTTAGTTTGAAGTTGGATAATTGGCAGACATTCACTCCAGACCCAGCAGTGTCTTCTTGGTTTCACTCTCACCTGATGTCAGCAGTAAGAGAACTGAAAGCTAACCTCCCGGCCCTCCTGTTCACTGCTGGGGGCTGACGTGGACTCTTAATTGTGCTATGAATAGAGTTGCGTTCGCGTCCACGTGAATGCAGCTGACTGCAGACATTCAGTGCAGAAAGTATGTCTGAGTTTTTAAACTTAACATTGGTAACAGAAAAACTTAACAGAGCACATTCAAGTTGCATGTAAGTTATTTTCCTTCAGGTTTGTGCGGCCAAAAGTCCCAGGTCAGAATTGAAAGACTCCAAGTAGAGGACAAGTCCAGGGGGTAGCTTGAGGTCAAACTGCAGCCCACTCACTTATTGATTAGGGCGGGCTTTGCCACGTGGCCACGACATCTCAGTCTCTAATGAGCCACGCGGACAGATATCTGCCCACCGTGGGGCCAGATAAGTTTTTAAGGCTGCAGTCGTCATCCATTCAACTCATTGCCCTGCACATCCATCACTCTGATTGACGGTGCAAGCACCCAGACATGTGTCTTCCCATCTGAACAGCGAGGTGCTTCATAATGAGAAGCCTTAGTATAGCACAGTGGCCCTTTTTAGTCTTATCTAGCCAGATTAAATATATCATAGGCTACGTTCACATTCCAGCGCTTAATGTTCAATTTAGATTATTTCCCCAGATCTGCTCACATCCGTGTTTGAAGTGACCTGAACGGATGCCTGTAATGGAACTCCTCACATATAACCAATAGCGTCACACACACGTGAGCAATGAAGCAACAAAAACATCACATTTAGGGAATTTGAGAAAAATAATTAATGACATAGGGGTACAAACTTCTATCTTCCGAATGATTTGCTGCAGAGGTCAGATGAATTTGTCATGTTGAGGAGGGCACTGCCCGCTGCTCTGAAGGATGTTGCTCCGATAGCAACAGAAGCACATGGCTAATTATTATGCAGTATAATATCATCTGACCTTTGTCTGTTTTCGGGATACAGGGCTGTCTTTACTATAGAAGCTTTGAGGGTTATGGAAGTGACTCAGATCTGTCTGGAAATAATAGTATTTCTGTTTCCACACTACACTAACATGAACGTAACCTTGCAGGTCTTCATCCTGTTTGAACACAAGCACTGCAACAGACCTTCTCCTGAACTTTCAGCTACCTTTCTATCTCTGTCTCCATCTCTCTGCTAAGAGACACACACGTTATCACTGCATCTGTGCTGGCGCTGAATAAATACCTTTAGCTTTCACGCAAACGCTCAATAGATGAGTATCTAGGTCATATTTTTTTTTACCATTTTGAGAGGAAGTTTCATTAACAGATATACATCTTATGTAAAGATATTTGTGAGGGAGGTGGCATTGTACCAGACGATGCAAAGTGCAGCATCACTTATTTGGTAGCTCTCTTTCAACACGTTTGTTTATAATCGTAAATTGCTGTTACACCCACTTCCCCTCCTTCAGTCTGTTTAGCTCTGCCCTGCCCAGTTTGGGTATCCATCATCGTGATACTACTCATTAGCAGTGCGGTTACAAGAGATTGCTCACAGCTACATACATCAGACTCTCCAGGGCCCTGAGAAAGCTGGCTGCTATTTCTGATTCTTATCCAAACCTGTAAGCCATGGCAGCTGATGGTAGCTGCCAGGAATGGAGTGCAGCGTGTAAGCGTGGGATAGTGCTCATTCTGGTTTCATGTCCTGTCTTCGTCAACTGATTTTCACCTTTGTCTCGTGTCAGCAGGGGATACTGTTCATCCAATTATATTCAGCAGAAGCCGAGCATAAAAATCCTTTGGCAAAGCCCTGCAGACTGACTTACAACTTCTCACACCATAAAGAAACCATGTCCTTAAAGATTATTGAATTTCTAGTGCATCATTGAATTTCCAGAGGAGTATTTCAGCATCAGGAAAACCATAGTGCCTAGAAATAAAAAAAGGAATTGTACACAGTAGTCATTTTACAGCAAAATACATTTTAACCCTCATTTTAAAGGCAAACTTTTTGTCATATCTCACCAGTGCTTGGTTCTATCAGGACTTAGGCAATCAGTTTTTTTTCTAATGACTTAATCTCATTGTTTTATATTTCATTTTTAATAAGTGCTTTTTTAAAAGTACTAATTTAATGGGCACCTCGGCTGGAAAAGTACTCGATAATACTGCTTGTTAAAGGTGTTGCCTTTGCTTCCGAAACACAGACAGGAAGGTAGCCAATGTTTGCTCCTGCTATCACATGCCAGTATGCCCTGAGCGTAGCATGAGCCAAACTGTGTGCTATAACTGCCTGTAGCGTGTGATGTTCATGTCTCTATTTAAACACCAATTATTTAACATTATGTACAAATCAAAAAATTTCTATTTGAATTACATTTATTAAACCTTTATTTGACAGGCGGTTTAATGAGACCAAGGTCTCTGTCTACTTTGTTGAAAGACAAAGACGTTTTCACGGTTTATTTCAGTTATTTTATATTAGAGTTAAATCATTGCGGATGGTTTCACCGAATAAATAAAACACAAAGTGTGTTTTCTTGAAATGACAGAAAATTTAAGTATACCAGGATCAAAGGGTGATAAAGACGCTTTTAAGTACTACTGTACTCTGTATTGTAGTCGGGATAAAAGCTGTCATTTGTATCAAAGAAAAGTATATATTTTCCTTTTACACAGTATGCAAATAAACCGTAACTTTCCCAGAATAAGAATAATCTTTCTGGGTTTTTTTGTCAGATGAAATTAAATACAATGCTTTCAGAAGAAATAAGATAACATTTTACCATGAGGGGCCCCCAGGAACTCCAGTCAGTAGTCATTATATGTTTGATATGTTAGCAGAACAGGGGTTTAAACTTGATGTTTACAACTCACGGTGGAAACCAAACTGAGAAACATCATGAAGAAACCAGGATAGGGTTAATCTCGCAGCTCACAGACATCCTGTGTTTTCTGTCACAGTTGACCCATTAAGATATGTGGTTTTATTCAGCAGCTACGAAAACTGCATTTGTATCATTCTCAGTTACTGTCATTACCCGTGCTTATCACTTTATTTCATTTTCAGGTTAAATGTGACTGCCGCAGATAAGGTGACGTTAGATTCGGCAGTGTTGTTTGTCACAGCAGGCCGTTAGCTCCTCATCCTCAGTCGATGGACGTGATTTTACGAGGTCATCCGGTCAGTTAGGATTATGATGTGTTTGATCCTGCCTGTCAATAAAACAGTGTTCAATGCCTCTGCAATTGGACGGCTCTATTGTTGCTGTTAATTGTGCGCATGTGGGGGGAAGGGCAGGGCGGAGAGCAGAGGAGACAAAGACAGATTCATTTTAATGTCAGTTTACGGAGACATGTCGGTACAGTTCCTGTCACTCTGCTGTCAGCTCTGTCAGCTGCCTGGATTAAGTTATTTTCCAGATGAACATGAGAAGAGAAAGGAAGAATTTCATTTGCATACTGACATCGAGTGTTGGCTAATTTGGCCCTTATAGTCTATCTTTGATAGTTTTTACACTGAAAGATCTCAGCCATGCTGAACAGGTTTCAAGAGCTACTTTGTGATAAAGTGATTTTTGATTGTAACTGTGTGTCCTTGTCTGTTTCAGTTTGTGATTTTTCCTACATTTCCTTGATTGACTCTCGGCAGCTTCTAGAAAAAGGCATGTGAAATATGCTGCTTTCAGTCAAAGAAGGCTCAGAAGGAAAAGATGGTGTACTTGTCTGTCTTGACTTCTTGTGTGGCTGCATTACATTTATGTCTGTTTACAATCTCCATGGGTAAAAACATCTTTCTTTTTGTTTTACAAGGGATTTCTCCCTGTTAAATCGATGGAGGATAAATGTCATTCCCAGAAAGAAGCCCCTTCTCTTGAAATACCTTCGTAAACTGGTTTCTCTGAGTAACCCGGTTACTTCAGTGCATGTAAACCAGTGCCGAGTATCGGTACTCAATGCCTTTTAAGGTACTGACCAGAATAACACATTACTGAGTTGTATCGACACCTCTTCAGTCAAACAATACCTACATTCAATACTTTTTGTACCAATATCTAGAAAAATATGACTATTTGTATGGTTTTGCTCGCAGCCAATCGGTGCAAACGCTCTTCAGTTTAATGTGTAATTAATCAATTGTAAATGTGTGGGTTATATAGAAATTCACATCCTGTAAAGCTGTAATAAAAGGTTAACATTGACTACAGAGACCAAATTCATTTTTGTACCAGGCTGTAAACATGATTATGTATGTTGTAAAGTTGGGCATTTTAACATGGGGGTCTATGGGAATTGACTGGTTTCTGGAGCCAGCCTCAAGTGGCCATTCAAGGAACTGCAGTTTGTGGCACATCACATTGACGATCATTTATAAACGATACCCAGCCCTGATGTAAATCCACTCTGATTCTTAGGTGCTAGTGCCAAAACGTGAAATGCGAAGCACACAACCAGAAGCTACTTTTACAGCACTGTTAAGTGTTAAGCATTAACACTCATTACTTAGTGACGAGCAGCGATGACTCGACAAAGAAACGCCACAAATAAAAAATGTAACTCTTTCTACATCCGAACAAAGGAAGGGGGCGTCCCAGCTCTGCTTCAACAGGTGATCTTTAAGAGGTGTCGTGCAAACAGCAGCAAAACAATCCTGAGCAACAAAGGAAAAAGAAAAACAAGAACACGGGCTTGTCACTTCTTGAATCTGATTCTTTTTTGTTTAGTTGTCAAGCAGAACAGACAGATGAAGAAATCAGTGAAGTCGTAATATCTGGTTTCCAGTTAGAGGCTGGCTCAGTCTTTCAGTATCCACTGTAGCAGGAAATGAAGACTTACTGTACATCCGTGTTTTGACTTCTTTTCTAGAAAATTTTCCCATTTGCAAAAGGCACAATGGATTTCAGTGCTCCTGCTTTGTTAGGCTCTTCTTGCTCAGCAAAACCTGCAAGAGGTTATCTTAAAGAGTCCAATCTTGATACAGTGATCCAGATAAAAACAAAACCCCAGCTCTCTACTTCTCTCCTGCTGCAGTAAACCACGTCATTTGTTTTGTAATTTGGGTGTTACTGCGTCGCGTGACTTATGCCTGCATCTTTTGACAGAAAAAAAGAAATGTGACTGCTGTGTCTTGTGGCTAAAATAGTGGAGGGATTCAGCAGAATGGTCGGCTGTGTCAACTGCCCGCTCTGTTTATGACCACTGTGATGAAGGTAATCAGATGAAAGCTTCAGTGGTCAGAGTATTGCCTTCATTGCAGTAAAATTGAATTACTGGCTGACCCCACTCACTGAAAAACACAGAAGAAACTGTGTTTTTACCAGGGCCAATCTAAACCCAAAGCTGAGGAACCACTTTCACAACTAGGAGCCAGTTTAGTTTTGACGTCATCTGGTATCCAGTGGAGATCTCCTTTAGCTTTGTTTCGCCCACAGCATATTCTCCTAAACATTAAACAGAGATATTTTTCAGTGTCCATCAAAAGAATCTCATTATCTGTCACCTCAGGAAAAAAGGCAGGGCATTGCATTGTGGGAATAAAGAATACGCTATGATTTGTGGGAGTACTAAAGCGAGGCTGTGCTGGTGGTTGTGTTTGCTTTGGTTCATTAACGACACTCATAAAAGGCATTTGGCCTGGAACAATGCTGTGTTTGAATATGGCTGATCATGTGTTCATGAGCTGTATCAAGACCCCACCACCCAACCCTCCAACCCCTCACCCTGCTAGCCATACATTCCCCTCCCCCACTGTCATATATACGTGTGTGTGTGTTTACATTTTAGGTTCTTTTCAGCTCATGTTTACAGATCAGCTCTGTGAGAGTCCACCTCTCATCGTCGTAGCAGGGTTATTTTGATATTGTGCTTTAAAGTGTAACACGCAGCAACCTTGCACAAAAGAGACACCAGTGTTTTTCCGTTGAAATCAGGCAACACGACATGTAGAAAACAAGTTCATACTAATCTCTCTCATGAGAAGAAACAACTCAAGTACTTGGAATAATATGAAGTTGTGAAACTGGTCCTCCGGTATAGGGTTAAAGGGATTTAGTCTCAATGTAAACCTGGTTTCTACTGTGTGCAGCCACAGAAACACACAGAGGCGCCCATTAAATAAAACACATAGTGTGCAAAGGGGAGGATTAAACGCACCTCAAGGTAATCACTCTCTACCACAATTAAAAATAACAAAAAGAAAAACTAAATTAAGTTGTATTTTCAGTCATAATTTTGACCTCCCATGATTATGAAAATGAGATAACTGAGATAAAACGATTATTGTGCCGCATTCCATTTCACAGTAATGCTTTTGTTTTGTCTTGTGCTATAAATCCAGTTCACCTCTTTCCTTAACAGAGCGGCTCTGTCGCCCCTCCTTAAAAGCCCAGAGTCGCTCTCAGACAGGCTGTAACAAGTTTAGTTCACCTCCAGCCTGTTTTTTAGTTGAATTATATATATTTTTTAATTACTGGTTGTTTTTAAATGCATGATGTCTCCATAGTCTGTTGAGTAATCATCATCTCGATATTTGGCAAATAGTTGTGTGCATAATTTTTGCTGTAATCAAGCAGGCCAAAATAAAAACAGAAGAGTGTCCTTGTTACATTCAAGGACTCAACTTGAGTCTGTTCTGTAGCTACTGGAAACAACACAACCAAACAGAGCTGCTTGTTTCAGTATTTAAAACAAAGAAATAGGCATTATTAACTATAAAAAGCACTAAGAAGGAGTTGAATCCTCACATAATGTCAGACTTCTGCACCGGCGCCCACTGTATTGGAACTGATTCAAAAAAATGCAGCTGAAGCTCGGATATCGAAATGATAACTATTGCTGCTCCTTGCATAAAAGACTAAAACAGGTATAAACAGTACTGTTGCAGTTTTATGGTTTGCTCTGTAACGGTGCTGTGTGGCTCTGAGAATTCACACGTCTCTTTATTTGGATGTTTTAACGTAACCATGTTGAAATTTGTGATTGCAGCCTTTACTGCTCACTCTCTCAGTCTGTATGATCATCAGCTTGTCACCCTCTGCATGTATGTGCGTTAGCGTGCTCTGCGGGCATCACACTTCCTCTGTGAAGCCAGTTTTACCTGAAAAATTACTTTCAGAGCCACAGAGTTCTGGTCAAACATTTATATATGAATGAGGGGGAAAAGCCGAGGTTCTATCATAATCTCTGTTTGTAAACTTTGACCATGAGTGTGTCTGTCTTTTGTCTACTTATGTGCCTCTTTATGGGGCGTTGTCCAAAAAAAGAGACATTATCGTAGAAGTTTGCAGTGTAACTGATTT
>JAPZEB010000021.1:12605392-12617124 GCA_029783705.1 Chaetodon striatus | reverse complement strand
AATTAATACCAAACAAAAACTTTGGGTCTCAGAAAGGTGGTGCAGGGCAATGTTCTGTTTCTAATAAGCCTTCTTACTTTAAATTATTTACTTTTGTGTCAATAACTAACATTTTATTTTGCATATTTACTGGTATTTCTACTAACATGTCAACCTAATAGGTATTTCTAATAAATGAGATTTGGGGGGGGGGGCTGTCTTTTAAACAAGGTTTCTGTGTTGCTCTAGATGGCGATCCTTCCCTCTCCAGACCTGCAACGTGACTCCCGTCTCACGTTAGAGCTGGAGCTTTCTGAAGCACCGCCCAATAAGGGTGTCCGCGGAGGTGAACCTATCGCACCCCGGCAGATTTAAACACACTGAATGATTCGAGAAGACACGGCGGTGAGCGGGGCGGAGCCACACAGACCCTCCGCCAGCACACCGAGGGAAAAAAGACGAGCAAAGCATCGGACTCACAGAGGAGTTTGTGTTTGGATGTTAACAAGACACATTTGAAGAAGAAAAATGAGACTTAGGTCTCAAAGAAACGTTGCATATTCCCCGGAGACGCCGGGGAGCAACCGCCGGAGGACCAACAAAGCCACGCCGAGACCTAGGCGCGTACCTGGGACCGAAAGCCCTCTTCAAACCAAGGTAACACGTTACCCTTTGCCACGATTGTTTTTGTTAGGAACGTGTAATAGCTTCACAAATGTTCGTGACACTAATAAACATCGTGTATGTTAACGTTAAGGTACCGGATACAGCTATGTAAGTAATGGTTTCGGTGTTCTGATGCTAAGTAGTTAGCCAGCTATGCTAGCCAGTGTTCTCATAACAAAACCATAGACGGCGATGCTAACGTTAGCTAGCCGTTGATGTGTTGAAACAGAATCCGGACGATAGGTGGCTTTTCGTTCCTGTTTAACGTTACTCACGTTAACTGTTTTCACGTACTATGTCTTTGGCTATTTCAATAAATTACTGGTTTACGGGTACCCGACACTGCTAACGTTACCTTATGTAGCGTTACGTTAGCTAGCGTTGATGCTAAGTTTCGTGAGAAAGGGTGATATACACGGTTGACCGTGTTTTGGGTACAAAAGCTTAAAGCTAACGCAGCTCAACAACAGCACTGCAATAAATCCTTCCGCTGTGAAGGTTACTGTGTTTTGTTTTTGGAAGTTTTAAAGCTATTGAAGCAATGCAATTTTGGGTGTTGTAGTTTGTGGTGCTTTTGCATGGTGGTGCGATAGAGGAGTTTTAATGTAAAATCTAACGATGTAAACGTACTAAACTATGACGGATAAAGTCTGAGCACCACTTTATCGCGTGTTGCCTCTCTGTTATTCAAATTTAACACATTGTGAACATTGAGACAAGGGAGTACAGGCGGCGCTGGGTCCTCTTTGTAGTCACAAATCAGTGCTCTTTGGATACTTGAAGTGCACTGTGTTTATCCCTACTTGTGAGGGGCTCACTGCATGAGTGAGGCATACTCTCAATCAAAAAATCCCAAAACAATCCAAGGCACCCTGTAGGAATTTGAATTTTTGGAGGAGACTTGCATTGTTTATTTTTTGATTGGGAGTACACTTCATTGCAATAAGCCCCTCACAACATGGAATAAACATTGTGTACCGTCAGTGTTCACTGTGTGCACAGTGTCTGTGGCTTTAAATGTCACTTCAATTTGAGTGTCTTTTCATCTGCATAAAACAAACATTGCACACATACGCTCTTAATGTTATAGAGGCAGAATGCAGTGGACAAAGCAATCCATTTGTTTTCCACACTAGGCTGTAAATCCCTCAATGGCTGCTTTAAGTCTACAAAAGCATACATAAAGGGATGTCCATTGACACATGCATTGTTGCAGACACTACAACATATAGACATCACCAGACCATAGTGCCCTCCCTTGTGATGCTTATACACATAGCTCAGATGTGCAGCTCTATGACGTGGTGTCTGACAGAGGACTGATGCTGCTGCTGCTTCAGAGGATTAAACAGTCTAGTTGCGTGAGAGAGGGTCTCAGTAAAAGTAGGTCACCAGGACACATGCATACAGTATGTTTATGCACAGAGCTCCAAAAATATATGCTTGCTGTCTGTCTTGAGTCATTTCGTTTATGGCTGACGTGTGGGCATTTACTTTGTAGTGACTGTGGGGGAATTGATGAAAAAGCAAGCCAAATATAATACACACCATGTAGTGCAGGACAGTGTCTTATACTTCATAAAGCAAATAGAGGGTTTCTGTCACTGATGTGGTCATGGGCAAAAAAACAAGAAATCGTTGCACATAATCTTGCAGTTTGCAGGTACTATTATTTGTTTATTTATTTATTTTTCTCTGCATCTGTGATACATAAACAGCTTTTTTTTACTGCAGACATTTGAACTCTGAAACGGGCCTGCTTTGTTGTAGTTAAGCTTATCTTTTTGT
The DNA here is from genome assembly GCA_029783705.1 of Chaetodon striatus. Taxonomy (NCBI): domain Eukaryota; kingdom Metazoa; phylum Chordata; class Actinopteri; order Chaetodontiformes; family Chaetodontidae; genus Chaetodon; species Chaetodon striatus. The sequence goes on along the minus strand of JAPZEB010000021.1, from coordinate 12,614,691 downwards.
GTCTGTTTTGCATTTGAATAATAGTGCGCTCTGGTTATGCACAGTGTTGCACAAAGCCCATGTAATTTACTATTACTGAGACAGTGAGTAACTGTAGCATTTCTTTAGTTACACAGATAGTTGGATGTTTCTTAAACGATCATATTGGAATTTACACATTGCATTATGGAGAACTGTGAGTTACCCCCATTGTTTCCACAGCTATAGGGAAACAGTGCGATGTCATGGGGCATTGCTGTGCTTAATAAAGACCTCTTAGGGCAACATTTGCAGTGTTTGGTATTTTGGTCCAACACAACAAGAAAATCACACTTTATAGTTTTTAATTAATGACTTTTTTATATTTGCTGTATAGGTCGAAGAGACGGTGGATAATGACCTCCACCACTCAGATGACGAAATTCCCACAATGAAGAGGCGACCACTGCCTCGAGGACGGGCAAGGAAGAGAGCCATTGCTGTTGATGACAGAGAAACTGGTATGTTTAGTTTAGATTAGAATATATCTTTATGGTCCACCATGGATGGAAATTTGTTTTTGGCTCACCAAACACAAAAGACAACATTGTTAAAAGAAGATAAATAGTCAGTAAGACAAGCACATAAAGTCATTGCCAAACACTTAAACACATTAGATCAGCTCATTGTCTGTCTGAGGTTTAAAACTCATCAGTCACTTTGTTGAGTAAATGATACTGCTGGCACTTGGGATGAAGGACTCATTAAATACATTTTTGGTTGCCAGAGGGACTCTAGCGCCCCCTGGAGCTCAAGAGCTGAAACTGGCTGAAGAGAGGATGGGAGCTATCTGCCAAGATATGCCTCACTTTTTTCCGCGTCCTTTTTGAAAGAGTCAGGGGCATGTGTGGCTTGCCAACTGTGTTACTTGCCATAGTCACAGTCCTAGAGAGTTTATTCTTGGATGTACAGTCAAGGTTATTGTACCAGACAGGAAAATGAAAAGTGAAAACACTCCTAACCATAGTTTGGCACAATAATTCTAATATCTGCTGACTAACACCAAGGCCACTGAGTTTCCTAAGAAGATAAAATCCCTGTGAGCATTTCTTGAAAATATACTCAGAATTTCCAGAGAAGCTCATGTGGGAGTCCAGAAGTGAACCAAGGTGTTTAAAGTTTTCCACAGTTTCAACACGTTGGCCATCGAGTAAAACTGGCTCTGTCTCCAGTTCTTGTTTTGTACAAATAATCAATTCTTTAGTCTTGCTCACATTAATTTCTAACTTGCTTTTGCGACACCATGTGTGAAGGGCCTTAGTGTGTCAAGTTATTCTCAAGGATGCTTTTAATATAAATTAACATTTTGTTTTCCCAGATGTGAATTCCCCACACTGTTCCCTGCTCTTGTGTATGTGTTTTCTAACTGATTCTCTTCTTTTGGTCTAGATTTGGCCTTCAAGACTCCAATTAGGCCCATCATGCGCCACCATGAGCGCGTCCTGTCAGAAATCGACCCAGTGTCTCCTCGCAATACAACAGCCAGGAACATCTACTCGCCCATCGTGCGTTTCCTCACACCCACCAAAGAGAGTGAGTACAGCTACTGTCAGGGCATTTCTCTGTTTTCTACAGACTGGTCTTAAATAGACTCTGCTCATACAAATGCAGGACCTTAAACGTCATCAACAACCCCTCCAGATATTTTATTTGATTAAGTGTTGTGGGACAGTAAAAATGTACCCCAGGCTTTAACTTTGGGAGATATCATGTCATCCTTTTGAAGATTGTTTTCTTTTCGTATGACGAAAGTGCTTGGTTGAATACACTTGTGTACCAGCTTCTCTTTGGTGGTTTGTGGTAAATTCCCACCCTGGGTTAATCAAATAGAAAAAACATTTTGAGCCCATTGAACTGCTCAGCAGCCATTAATGTGGTAAGCCGACAGTTGGTATTTATTTTACTGGTAGAGGACTCAGTGTCCTGTTATAATTCAGATCAAGTGTGAGTCAATGCTTTTCCTCTCTGAAAACGTCAGAGATGGTTTACTCTGTAAACAGCTTTGGAGAACGAGTCACACTGTTGTGGTATGTGCAATATGTGAGAGGCTAAAATTGCATACATGTTGGGGTCAGGTGCAGCTAAAGAGTTACAAGAAAAATAAACTATTTATTCTTTTGAGTGATTTTTTTTATTTTTTATTTTTTTCTGCTTTATTTTTATGTTTTAAATCAAACAGTTCAGTGTTTGTTGACATTGACAGTAGACAGGAAACAAAGTACTTCAGAGGAATTAAAAAAGTTTGCTGTAAGTATTGAGTTTCCCAGTTTGCTTAAAGATGAACAGGCTCAGCTTGTTTACAGCGTTTACTTGTTTTTCCTGTCCAGATGTAAAGCGTGCAGGCGCTGGAAACAGTGTGTTGATGAGCCCAGAACAAGGTGTGTTTGGTTTTGGCTCCATTGACCTTCTGGCTGGAGAAGAGGATGATGACATCTTCAATCCGTACGTATAAAGCCTCTTTCACACATGCTTTCCTTTGCGTTAATTTGATGGCAATTTTAAAAATCTACACATGTACCAGATACCTTTTTTTATACTTTAGCATATCCTGGAGGATAACAGAGATTAGTACTTAAATGTTACAGTATTCCTTTATGACTGTTGCTTTTTGAATTGATTTCCACAGTGCCAGAGCTTATCGCCATGTTCCTGCTTCATGTCCATGTGTACATAACTCTCCTGTTGTTAGTGATAAGAGCATTATTATCTTTCTCCAGGTCCACGTTCATCAAGAACATACCATCCCAGTCTCAGCATTCCCGACCCCAAATCAGAGACATTCCCCCCAAGACCAGAAGCACTCCAGAGGCCACGCTGGTGGTTGACCTGGTGAGTTAAATCCTCTGGCTGCTCGTACACATGGGGACAACAGTTCAGACATGAAGAGCCAACATGGAACTTGGACTTTGACAGACTAATCTGAATTCAAATCCACAAACACTTTTTCTGAGCTTCTCCTCTCCAAACAGAGAAAATTATTATGAGTGGTTTCCTGGGTAGAATTTAGTTTTATATTACAGCGGTTGAAATGCTAGTATGAAAGATAAAGAGCCCACTGTGACATTTTAATTTTACAGACATGATGAACAAGAGAGCAAAGATTGAGAGATCACAAATGAGTCAACAGTCTCTGCACTGTCTTGGTGTCTTTGTTAAGCAGTAGGTTCTCGTCTGTAGTTGTGTTCTTGTGAAACATCAGTCACAGCCAACAAGTCAACATTAAGTCAGATACAGCCTAAATGACCAGGATGTGTTCTTGCTGTGCCTGGTTTATTGAGGATATTTTTGGAGCTGTGCAGCTGCTATTATGTTGCTTATTAAATTAAATGAAGTTTTGATTATGTGGCAGATGTTTCCAAATAATGCCTATTTGGAAATATTGGCAGCTAGCAGCCCAGCTGTAAATTAAAATGAACAGAGGTGGTGACATCTATATTAAATTATGTTTTGATATTTGATTTCCATTACAGACTGGATAACAGCTGTGCCTTTGACTGCATCTCACTGTCCATTAGGTCTTTGTTTCTTTTGTTAAAGTCTGTCAGTGGACTGTCCAGTTGAGTTTATTTTGTCACAGTACAGAAAGATAGTTTTGCTGAAGTGTAATTACCAAAGCCAAACTGGAGGTGTCAGCGAAAACGCTGCTGTCCTGATTTCAAATTGACTGTGCTGTGCCTCAGGAGTCTGGATGTAATACGACATAAACTTGTTGCCTCACAATAGCTGGATGTTGTTTTCTTGAGTTAGACTCAGACACAGTGGTTGTTTTTTTTTTCACATCTGTCTTAAATCTTGCCTTTTTGGTTCAGATGTGCTTATTTTCTGTTGCTTAACTCAGATATATCTGTTATGGAGAAGATATTAACTTTGTCACACTGACTGAAGAGTGTGAGTTCATAAAGAGCTTTTGTTTTAGTCTAAAATGATGCCAGAGTTCAATTGCCAAAAATGTTGCACACCTGGTTTTGTTTGAGATAATTTGTGCTGGATGTAAAAATGCGTTGATTATGGCGGGTCAACCTTGCAGTTTATTTTGTCATGAGGCGAGGTAAAACAGATACTGCACCGTCACCATCGCACCCATAATCAGAACAGTCTTGATTTTTAATCAGGGCTGCCAAACTGATGTGATTAATTGCTAAATTTCAGTAGTCAAAAGCAATTAATTACAATTTTAATCGCATGTTTAAAATTCCTTTACTTTGCACTTCAAAACAGTTCTGACGTACATATTAACAAGATAAAGCAGTTCTTATTAAAGTGTCTTGATTGGGAGCCAAATGAATGCAAAGAAATTCACTTTATGATCTTTTAAAGATTTATTTCTTTTAAATCAGTGCTGCACTGCTGCAACAGTGTGGTCATGAAACCATGATTTGGAGTTAGGAGACAACTATCAAGTTCAGTGGAGAACTTAAGGGACAGGTGGTTAACAAAAGAAAACAGATGAATCCGTGATCTTTGTCTTGTGGCTTACGCCAAGAAACTAAAAAAAAATCCCTCTCCTGAAATCCCTTAGACCTGAGTCTTCCCTGGTGTTGACTGGTCTGTAATCAGTTGTCAACTGTTTAGCAAGCGCTGTAGTGAACTTCTTCGATTTAGTTTCATCCACAGGTCTGGGGTGATTACCACTATCCAAAATTGTGCTTTGCAGGCTTTGACGATGGTGTTGCCAGCTGACATCAGCCCAATTAGCTGCACCTGTATACTTAGTTTGTAGGTTCATAGGTAGCTCAGGTTTGAAGGATTTAGGTGATATTTTAACAAGAGGTGATGTTTTACAAGATGTGCATATTACCTCTAACTTGTCAACTGAGCCGCCGGAGGAGCAGTGGTGTCATTATTTTCCATCACTGTGGCAGTAGGAAGATGCTGCAGTGGCTTCACTAGGGTGTGTGGAAGAGGCACAAATTTCAACACGCGATTAAAGAAAACAATAACGCCTATGCTCGCACCTTAAATGCATTGCCAGTAAAGCCGCAGCCCTTGTTTTAACAAACAAACTAAGTCACATTGATCTCTGTCCTTACAGGAGGAGACTCTGATGTTCAGCTCTCTGAATGTGATTGAGGAAGCAGAGTACACCTTCAGCACAGCCTTCCAGGACCATCAGTACAAGGTAATCACTCAGCCACTCATTGTGTGTTTTTGAACCTGAGGCAGATGAGCCCAGATGGTGAAAAGAGTGAAAGCATCATGGATGATTCACTTGAGTGTGTTTGTTCTCTTCAGTGAGGGATGTCAGGGAGCAGGAGATATGAGGAAGTCTAGTCTTAAAGTGGAGAAATACCAGAACTAACAATAACACACTGGTAAATGGACCTGCATGTGTATAGCACCTTTCTAGTCATCTGACCACTCGAAGTGCTTTTGACGCTATGAGTCACATTCACCCATTCACACACACATTCATACACGAGTGGCCGAGGCTACCGTACAAGGTGCCACCTGCTACTCAGTTTTTAACACACTCACACACCGATGGAAGCATCATCGGGAGCAATATGGGGTTCAGTATCTTGCTCAAGGATTCTTCGACATGCGGACTGACAGGAGCCGGGGATCGAACCGCTGATCTACCTCTGACCACTGGTGGCACATTGTGGCTAGTGATAATCCCCACCATCTCTCTTATTTCATTCAGTATCAGTGATTCAAATCTTTGATGAAAGCTGGTTTAGCCAGATAACGCCAACCTGTCAATGTTTCAGTGCTGCAGTAACATGCAAGAAAATCCTGTAATCTAAACTGAGATTAAATAGACAATCTGTTTGACAGTTTTAGTAAATATAAACTGAATATGTATAATTTTGTTAATTTATTCTGTCACCCTCTCTGCTCCTCTTTTATCAACAGGTGTACATGATCTTACGACCACATGTGAAGGAGTTTTTGCAGTCCATGTCAAAAATCTATGAGGTATGTGTTTATCAGTGCGTTAACCTGATACAGAATGAGACTGTCTGGTTGTTTATTGGTGCAGTTGGCTCTAGACGAGTGCCGTCTACAGTCTCAGTTTGTTTTTAGTGAGTCAGGTAATGTTTTATTCTGCAAAGTTATACTTTAAATATTTTAAGCTTCTCTGATGAACTGATTTGCCCCACATTTTCAGAACGTATACACTCTCCGTCTCTGAACAGATACTTCTGTATTTTAATTGAATTCATCTGAGCCACTTTATTTCCATCTTTTATCATATTTTTCTTTGTACATGAAAATAAATTAAAAGTGAATGTAGTTTTCATAACGTCCTGATGCCTGCTCAGTCCTGGTTTCTGTGGAATCGGTCCCAGCTGCTGTTTGTACTCTGTTCCAGCTGTTTGTTTACACATGTGCAAAGAAGGAATACGCTGAGAAGATACTGGACATCCTGGACCCGCAGAGAAAACTGTTTCGGTATGTCTCCTTAAGATCTGCTTACACTTGTGTTTTATAAACTCTTTGCATGACCGCAGAGACGTGCACTCTGTAAGGTTTATTAGACTCAGCCAGCGAGTGTTAGCCCGCAGCTGACCTGTCTGTGACCATCACGCTGGCCTCTGGACGCTGCTCGGAAATATCGCGCGGCCTGTTTGTGGTCAGACCATTTGTCTGTCACTCTGGGATTTTCTCATTTAACGGTGTAAAGGATTTAGCTGACTGATGCCCAGATTGAAGTACTTTGAGTGGAGATATGTTTGTGTCGTATGGGGAGGACAGTAGAGAGTCCTTTTGACTTCAAGTAGTTAATGTCAATAGAAGAAGATATGTTAATGTTAACAGATAATTAATAACCAGAATAAGAGTCTGATCGATAAAGAACCACAGGTGTGACTTCAGTTCTACATGAAATTCAGAAAAGGTGTGTCGGACTGCTGTGTACGCAGCTGCCTGTATCACAAGACACTCATCAAACCTCTCTACTTACTTAAAGTAGCTAATTCCATATTTTTTGTAATAACTATGTATAAAATAATGTGAAAACAATGTGAAAGAGGTCACTTGTAGATTAACCCACAGATTATTATCAGTGAGTGAGTCTTAGCTCATTGTTTATCTCTCTGACTCACAACTTTCATAACGGAGCGCTGTTTTGGCTGCAGTAGGCAGCTGTTTTCACTGAAAAAGCCAGCTAGTCACTAACTGTCTCTGCTGTCTCTGCTGTTTGGTGCAGAGCAGGTCATGTACGGTGGGTTTTTAGAGCCATTTGACTGAAAACAGCTGTCTGCGGCAGCCAAAAACAAAGCTGTATGAGCAGTGAGAGTGAACGAAAGCAGTAAAGTTGTGGACCGGACAGCTAAACAATGCACTCAAGTTCACTATAAAGCCACCACAGGAAGCTGTTTTCAGAGAGAAAGCCCCAAAAACTCAATGTACACTACCTGCTTAGCACCAAACAACAGACACTGTTTTTAGCTGGTGAACATTGTGGTGCATTTAGCAGCAAAAGAGACAGTTATTTCTCTCAGAAGAGAACTTACAACTTGTTGCCCCTAAGCAGCCCAAAATTCAGTTAATGCAGGTTGAAGAAGGCGGCGTGTACGCTGACAGAAAAGTGACAGAGAGGAGCCGTCAGTGCAAAGAGAGTAACACAAGTCTTTGACTCCAGCTCCAGCTGGTTGGTGAAGCCATGTGCTGCTTTATTTACAGGAACATGTGCCCGTATGTTGTTAATGAAAATAGTAAATTCAGGGGGATGGTGGTGGCTCACTGATATAAACAAAACCCAGACAGCAAAATGTAAAAACATGCCTGTGTTTGACTGTCCATGTTTACTGCTTGTGTGGCAGAATATTGTCATTATTAAGGAAATAATTTCTTTACTTTAGTCACACTATATTTAATCAACATATCAACAGCTTGCACATAATGTACTGACGCATTTACAGAAAGAGGTGTAACTGATTTCAACATGTTGATATTTTCTCTTGTAGACACCGTCTTTATCAGGACGACTGCGCCTGTGTTCTCGGCCACTACATCAAAGATCTCAGCCTTCTCGGGAGGGATCTCGCCAAGACGGTTGTTCTGGACAACGCACCCCACACATACCCATACCATGTGAGAACTGTGCTTTTAAATGCAACTTTAAAGTCTAACGCTGTGTCATTTTCATTGCTTTAATGGTCAGGGCTGGTGGTTAGTTTTAGTATCTAGGACTAGCACCCAGCTCACTTGGTAGAGTATGCACCCTGTATAGGCTGAGTCTGTATCAGTGGCCGGGGTTTGATTCCCACCTGCTGCGTGTCATTCCCATTCCCTCTCAACCCTCTTTCCTGTCACTTTACACCGCTCTATAATAAAGGCAAAAGCCCTTAAAATGTGTGTTGTGTTTTTGCAGCTGATGAACACTATTCCCATCAAGAGCTGGTCTGGGGAGCCGGACGACCGAGAACTCCAAAAACTCATCCCCTACATGGAGAAAATGTCTGCAGCGGTACGTCTGTCATGTCAGCTTTTATCATTACATGTTAATTTTGTGACATAAATTAGTAGCAGTGTCCCCCAGTAATCAGTGTGTGGACAGACTGAAATGTCCTTCGATCAGTCGATTAAACAATTAGTTGATAAAAAGAAAATGAACCACCAGTTCTTTTGTTAAATAGTAAATTGTTATAATCAGTTTTAGGCAAAGATGTCACCTCGTGATGGTTCCTGCTTCTAAAATGTGAGAATCTGCTGCTTTTCTTGGTCTCACTTTACAGTAAACTGAACATTTTGGATCATAAAAAAAACAAGAAATTTACTGATGTCTTCTTGTGCCGGGGGACGTTGTGATGGATATTTATGGATGGATAGAGACAGTTGGTGATTCATTTTCTGTCAACTCACAAATCCATTAATAGACTGATTGTAGCAGCTCCAACATACAGACTGAACAATTAATGAAGAAAGAAATGGCAGATAATGAAAGTCATTGTTAGTTGCAGCCCTACAGAAAAAAAAAAATTCAGAGAAAGGCAGCAGTGGTATCAGATTGATATGAGAAAACACCCTGAGGTGGAACATTTGACTCAGTAGAGAAAACAGATTCATCACTAAAATGCACTTAAGTATCAGTAATCAAGAAGAAGAATCCATTAATATGAAGAAGTGTTTTACTGTAACATCAGATTTGTGTTTGGTGTTTGAAGTGTGAAAAACATTGTTTTATTATGCCCCACAGCGGCGATACCTGTGGCTGGCGGCATTATGTTTTCAGGTTGTCTGCCAATCGCAATTTCTTCAAATGGCAAAAATGTCCTCTTGAGCGAAAAGACAAACTGAGTTTTTGGTGATCATAGGTCAAGGTCACTGTGACC
>JAPZEB010000021.1:12543538-12563032 GCA_029783705.1 Chaetodon striatus | reverse complement strand
AGGTCACCAGACTATCACAGGGCTGACACACAGAGACAGACAACCATTCACACTCACATTCACACCTACGAACAATTAAGAGTCACCAATTAACCTGCATGTCTTTGGACTGTGGGAGGAAACCCACACTAGCATGGGGAGAACATGCAAACTCCACACAGAAGGGCTCCCGCACCAGGGACTGAACCAGGAACCTCTCATTGTGAGGCGACAGTGCTAACCACCACAGCGTTGTGCCGCCCATACCTATAACATAAAATATGAAAATGCATTTAATTTTTTTTTTTAAATTGCACATTAATCTGTAGATCGTTTTGTCACAATAGAATAGTTTCATGATTTTTTTTTTTGATAGGGTGGGAACTATTAAAAATGTGTTAATTAACTATAAGACTAACTAGGATACTGTTTTTTTTCCCTTATAATGTTTCTGTTGAATTTTTTTAACCACAAATAAAATGTTATGTACCTCTACTGCACTCAGATAGTGGTGTAAATCTCAGAGATGGCTAGACAATACTGCCAGTGTTTGAGTGTGTATGTGTGTGTGTTTTGGGTAAACGGACCCTTTAAATCTGAGAAATTTGTGCTCACATCTGTAGCACTTAAGTTACAGAGGTACTTAGTAAACATGTGGTGACTCAATAGATAGACTAGTAATCTACATGTTCACCCTGTCATACCGAAGTAAAGGAGACCTGTGGCAAACTGCTGTTGTTGGTGGACACAGTTTGTTTAACACATGTTAATCCCTTAACATGTAGCCTACATATATTGTACTGGTCCTCATGCTGGTGTTTACTCCCAGTGGATGTGGTACCATCGGTGTAAATTTGGAGGGATACTGCTGTCCATTTTACAACAGGAAGAGGGTGCTGTTTTTGTTGGTTTTTTTTTATTTTTTACGTTAAAGCTAATGGAGTTAAAGCTTAAGATATAATTTCTGATGATGGCAGTCTGTGGCTTTATGCATTGATGGAATATAACTAAGTACATTCACTTAAGTACTGTAATTAAACAGAAACTTTAGATTCTTGTACTTGAGTATTTACATTTTATACTTCACTACATCTTAGAGGGAAATATTGTACTTTTTACTTCACTACATTTATTTGACAGATAAAGTTATAATATGATGTAGTGTTGTACCATTAATCTTCCCAGAAGTATACAAATTATCTGAGACTGGCTCCACATTGACAAACATTATTCAAGTGCCACATGTGTTCGTAATTGATAAAAAGAAAAAGGATAATAACTTTTAAAGATGCCTTTCAGCATCATGAGCACTTTTACTTTAAATTTATTTTGTTGATAATACTTTTATACTTAAACATTTTAACTTCAGGACTGTTACTTGTGATGGAATATGTTTTAGACAAAGGTATTTCATATTTAAGTAAAAGACTGAGTACATCTTCCACCACTGGCTCTAAGACATTTGTCTCAGATGGATTATTCAAGAATAAATGTCATGGCAGTGTCTCCATGCAGACGGATGTGTTAAGAAGTTGCCTCTTGGTCAGATGCCTTGGATTTGAACTGCAGTAGATTATAGATAAAAAATACTGTATGACCCACTGATTAGAGAAAATTGTGTCTGTGTTACATGTTCCCCTGTGTCACTGCCAGGTGGTATAAGTTGCAGCTCCATCAGCGGCTTAAAATCCAAATTGAAAAGAGTAGCCGACTAGGAGCTATTCAACCACATTGCATTCGTTTTGCTTTGTATGCAAATATCTTAATTTGTCTCACTCACGCCTGCTGCTGACTTGTGTATAATGCACTGCTGTGTATAATTATTTATTATGTGTCCTGACCTGTTTGTCCAGTTTGTTTAGTGATTGTTCTGTCATTGCCACATGCATATTTTATTTGAGGCCTCCCAAGAGACTGCAGATTAAAACTAGCTGTAAGCTATCTTTGGAAGAATATCTGAAATGTTCACATTTGTGTTTAATATCGTACATGATTCATTACAAATACAATTACTAACATAAACAGTTTAAAAACCACTAAAACAGTAAATAGTTGCAAACAGACCCAGAGGACGTCATGCCTTCTCCTCCTCCTGCTCTATTTTGACTCTTTATTAACAATAAAGTACCCATTTCATGCGAGCCGATCTCCTCTGAGGGACATGATCAAGCTTTTTTTCACGCACATATTATAATTTGAAAAACCTTGTTTTTATGGACTCCAGTCCCAGTGGAGAGTTTGTTATAAATCTTGACACACTGATGTGTGACCTCGTTTTGTCCTCCAAAAATGAAATTAAAGAGATAAAGAGAAGCAGGAACACTGAATGAGAGGGTGAATCTCACTGTGACATTTAGAGTACCCGCTGGGAGCTGCGTTTAAGCCTGGGGAATACTCCAAAATGGATACCTGTGTACTTCTATTTTTATTTTTTAATTAGTTCCACAATTATTGCATGAAGTAAGCTACATATTTGACTTTGCATATGCCTTAAATGACACACTAAGTGTGGACAGGTAGACGGCATGAATGTGATGGTCTGGTTTTCATAATGAAGTAGCGGTATATGAAGATATCTTCTTGAAGACCTCGCGAGTAAAAGAACCAACTTGAGTAGATTTGCTGCCGTAACTGCTGATCTATGAGTGTGTGAGAAATGTCCCTCTTCTTTGCACCAGAAAAGGCTGATGTGAATGGTTTTTCCCATCTGGCCCAACATTTCCTCACTAAACCTGACATGAACTGAATGCAGGTATTGTTGAACCTTCAGGAAGTGTTGCAGCGTTGATTCAATAAAACATCTATAATAGGATGTTAAACTATTCAAAAACTGAAAAATGCTGCTCTCTAAAACACAATATGAGTTTTCCTGTAAAATAAAACAAAGTTTTACTCTGAAAATGAAAGCCTTCCTGTTCATGTGCACATTTAAGAAACTTAAATGTTACAAGATAGTTCAGTTCGGTGTTTTTGGGCTCCTTTGTTGACTAGTGATGAAACTCTAATTATCCTCATGGAAAAACGGTGTCATTGCAGAAGCAAATAACAACTGCAACTCGAAAGAAAAAACTATTTACTAAAGTAAAAGTAAGTAGCAGTATCACACTATAAAAGTCCTGTATTACAAGTCAAAGTCCTGCATCCAAAATTGTATGTAGAAGTACAAAAATACTGGCAAAAAGTATTAAAAGTAAAAGTTCTCATCATGTTGAGTGGTTTCCTATCAGTGATTGCTGGATTGTTATTACTGATGCATTAACATATAAGCAGAACTTTGATGGTTTTGATGATCATGGTGAAGTTAATTTTAAGTTGTGTGTAGTTTAATCTGTAGCAATGGATCATATTTTATGTACTGAACTCGTGTTTTGTGTGTAAAATCTTAATCCCTAGTAACTATTGCTGTGAAATAAATGTACTGGAATATAAAGTACAATATTTTCCCATAGAATTTTTAATGGAGTGTAAAATAGTATAAAAATTAAAAGTATAAGTACCTCAAAATTGAACTTAAAGGTCCAGCGTGTAGGATTGAAGGGCATCTATTGGCAGATATGGTAGATGATATCACCACATCACTACATCAGGCTACCAGGAAGAGCACCAGACTTAGAAGGCAGTTTGACATAATGGCTAAACTGTAAATACAAATTTTGGGTCTGTCAGGTGATGCTACTGGGCCCAAGAGACTTTTTCCTAAAGACTTACACTGAGATGTCTATGAATCAGTGGGTAAATTTTTTTAGTGTCACAACCCACTCAAAGTGACTTGTTTTACTATTGAGGTTTGAATTCAGTTGGTCTTATTGCATTTTTAGAGTCCAGAAGAGCTGCATGATTTAATCATTTTATCCCCATTCAAGTTAGTGGAAGTCCAAACTGGAAGTGACCAGCTCAGACAGCGGAAATAAGATGCTTGGCTGGCGAAGTCTCAATGGCCCCAGTGACGTGGAAGATTGAGCAACTTTCATAGGAATGACCAGGGCCCCACCTCCAATGTTGTATCCAGTTCCCTTTATACATCCATGATCTACATACGGAGTTGAGAATGGACAAATCAAACACTGGCTCTAGCTGGGCCATTCGCCTTTTAGCATTATCCTGTCGACCACCGTAGTTTTCCTACATGCTTGGCACATAGGGGAAGGTACAGTTATGTAACTTTACCACTAGATGCCACCAAGCCATACACACTGAACCTTTAAGTAAAGTAGCCTTTAGTAAATTTACTTAGTTACTTCACTAGACTGTTATTTTCCTGTTTTTTAATCAGTAAATACCCATTAATATAGTTGATAAGGTGTTGCCGGTAATGTATAATGTGACAGTGAGTGAAAATGTGATTGTGAAGATGTTTAATCTAGTGTTTAAACATAGCCACTGTTTCTTTATTGACTGTAATTCTTCAGATCTCTGTCTGAAAATACAGTATAGTATGTGAACACTACTGTGCATCTGTGGCTTGTTAACTTGCGCACAATTTACACACTTTGTATTGTGCAGAAGTCTCAGACTTCAGCCGCTCAAGTCCTCACAGGCTATTTTTAAAAGGAAATGAACAGGCATTGTGCCTGAAAGGTGTTATTTAATCTCACCACATTATGTGTCACCTCTGTCACTTAAATTTGCATTTCATGATTTAAATGTTACTGTTTAATGGTTGTCACTTCACTTGTGTGGTGTTTTATTAACTCAGAGTGGAAGTCATGTGGTCATCTTGACAGAAATGTAATGGGTGGATGTGCAGGAATTTGTTGTGCATATTTCTACCATTTTTTCCCCCATTAAAGGTTTTTTTGGGGAGTTTTTCCTTATCCACTGTGAGGGTCCAAAGGCAGAGGGATGTATGCTATACAGCCCTCTGAGATGAATTGTGATTTGTGATATTGAGTTTTATAAATAAAACTGAATCTAATTCACGCAAATAGGACATTATTTGATTTAAGATGCATTTGTTCTAGCCCACTGGCCAAACTTTCAATTTATGAGGTAAAAAAACAATAGTGATTTGCTAGATCTTATCTGGAAAATTTAGTAATGGGTGTAACTTCTTTTTTTGTTTACATTAGTCGTACCTTGTGTTCAAACTGAGCTTGGAAAAATATAATATACACAGAACTAACTTGTCTGTGGCTATAATGTTGTGTGATGTTTGTTTGTGCTTTTATACTATATGTTTTTATTAATGTGTTTTTGTCTCCCTTGAAAGAAATCTAGTATTCTAGTAGACTAATTGTTGAAATAAAGGAAGAACATAACATTATATAACATCATCGAGACTAAGAGGTGCCAGGTTTCAGGAGCAGGTTAAACAGTGCTGACTTCATATGAAATTCTGCTTCAGGGGTTTTTCCTCCCTGACCAGAATATAGTAATATAACAATGAATCCTTATTGTGATCATGTTCAAAGATATTAAACATTGCGCAAAATTTTGTCGCTCAGCAGCTTCGGTTCCAAAGCATCTGTATCAGGAAACGCATGGATAAATGCACATGTGCATTTACTGGTGCTGTCTCCAACTGAACACAGCCGAAACCAAGGAGATGGTGGTGGATATCAGAAGAAAGAGGTCACCCCATCAACCAGGCTCCATACAGGGGGAGGACATTGAGGTGTGCACACCTACAAATATCTGGGGGTCCTCCTGGATGATAAGCTGGACTGACGCCCTCTACAGGAAGGGGACAGAGCCACCTGTTCTTCCTGCGGACACTGAGGTCCTTTGATATGTGTGTGGAGATGCTGACCATGGTCTGTCACACAGTGGTGGCCAGTTCACTTCTCTACGCTGCAGTGTGTTGGTGAAGCAGCTTGACGGACAAAAACACCAAGTACATGGACAGGCTGGTTAAAAAAGCTGGCTCAGTGCTCGGCAGGAGACTGGACCCACTAAGAGCTGTGGTGGAGAGGGGCACACTGAACAAACTGAAAGCTCTAATGGACAATAGCAAACACCCTCTCCACAGCCTCCTGGAGCGACAGAGGAGCAGCTGCAGCAGCTGGCTCATCTCACTGCTTTGCAGAGTGGAGTGCTTCAGGAGATAATTCGTCCCCACGGCAGTAAGATTGTTAAACACCTCCTGAATCCAGTCACACAAACATTTACACACATCACATTAGCCACAGCTGGTCTGGACTGTGAAATGGACAATTTTAATTTAATTTTAATTTAGTCTTTAATTTCTATTTACGCACTTATTTTAACTTTTATGCCTGTTTTAATACCACTGTGTTGTTGCTGATGAGGGGAGGTGAGATTTTTGTTTTTTTATGAGCTACTGGACGGTTGAATTTCCCCTCTGGGATGAATAAAGTTCTTTCTTTATCTTCTATGTAATGACAGTCAGGAGGTAGACTGACTGAATGTGGAAAAACTGAGACATCCTGTTGAAATTGCAGTATTTTTTCTTGAGATAACTCAGGCTGTTTATCTGTGTTGTAAAAGGATTAAAATCTACAGAGTCTACTTGTAATTCTTTACACAAAAAAGGGAAAAATATTGGAGCTGATGGTACTTATAAGTTATTGTGCAATAGTTTCGTTGGTCCAGCTCATCTGAGATCAAACTGGGCTGTATGAGGCCCATGAACTAAAATGAGTTTGACAGCCCTGCTATAGACAGAGTGCTTCCAAAAGGAGGAAAATTTTGGTTAACACATTACACTTAGAAACCTGGAGCAACATCACATTTCCTGGGCTGCTTTCAGACCCCTTTTGCAAGTATTCAAACCTTTGAACCCTGAGCAAATTGGTGCAGTTTCTTTCAAAAACATGGGGAGAAAGGGCAATAAGCTTGGTATGAAATGTTCCACAAATTGCAAAATAAATAAATAAATATATAGATTTTTTAAAAATATATTTTTACTTTAAATTAAAAAAAATATGGAAAAAGAAAAAAAAGCTAGGGAAAAAAAACATTTATAATTATCAATATATATTTTAAATTATGTTACGGAATAATTATAATTTTTTAACTCTTTTTCCAGGTCATTTCCTTTGTTTTTAACTTTCTTTCCTTTCCACTCTTTTTTTAATTACTTCTTTCTTGTTTTTAATTTTCCTCTTTTTACTATTTTCTTGCCAATTTTTTAAAGTCATTTCTTCTTTCATCTCTTATTGCCTTCTTCCCATGTTTTTAAAAGACCCCAAACCAATTTCCTCAGTTTTCAAAGGGTTAACTTGTATCTCTTCATTCCACCATGAGCCCAATAATCATGAGCCTGATCATCTTTATATTCTGTCATCAAACCCATTATTTCTTAAGAGGGCTCTCTGCTTTTTATTGTTTCCCCCATTATTTATTGTTATTAGGGCTGTTTCATTACCAGGTTTTCATTGTGGCAGCAGTTTCCTGATAGGAATACTTAATGAACCAATAAAAAGACCCCCGGGTGTAAAGCATTTAGCTACCCGTGGGGAATGGTTAAAAATAGTAAAGAGAGTGACTGCGGATTATAAAAAAAATGGTAAAGAGAGTGAGTCCACGCCGAGGGTGCAGTAATAATACACGTATAGCACATGCATGGTGCGGACTGGTTGGGTGTAATGTTCCTTTAAAGGCCGCTGCCCCCTGCAGCGTCGTCATTGCGCAGAACAGTTTGAACCAAAAAGCGGAGTGACCTTCCTCCGCTCTCAGTCTGAGAGGGGCAGCACTGAAGCAATAAGCCGGTCACAGCTCCTACTGTCCCCCGCTCTAGCCTCAGAAATGAACAACAACTTAGTCGGAGATGAAGTCGGGTAAGAGCCATTTAACGAACCCTTCCGCTGCGGACGCGTCAAACTGCAAACTGCATTGTAACTTATAATTAGCGTGCTCTCTTGTCAAGCTGTCATCTGTCAGCTAACGTTAGCTAGCAAGCTAAGCTAGCAGTAGTAACTTAGCGAGATCGCTAGCCCGAGGAAAGACGGCCAAAAAGTGAGAGTAGTCGTCAAAGTAGCGCAGTTGTTGGTGTTATCGCTTACAGGGAAATACACTTTGTTTGTCTGGGGTGCTGCCACTCGGCATGTCAAGGGAATATGGTAAAGTGTAGTTACTTATTTCAGTGTTGTTTTCAGTTAGCTCGAAGCACCTGAGCTAGCCTAGCTAACGCTTGCCAGCGAAGCGAAAGTCTCCTCTTCTTGACTTCGCCAATGCGAGGACATTTAGCGGACACTGCTGGAGGATGGAGCATCCTCGTCTGTAACCCTCCACTTTTATCACAGCCGCCACATTCACCACTAACGTGTTTCAGCGGTGATCTTAATCATTAATGAAGTCGCTAACTTGGCTAGTTTGATGTTAGTGCCGCTTTAACAGCCGTTGAACTTCCAGTTCTGCAGCCAGCAGCGGAGTTCACCGGTCCGCACGCAGGGAGCCGAGCAGCCGCTGTCCCGTCCTCCGCTCCGCTCCGGCTGGAGCACACTCGTGGTTTCAGCGGTGGAGGCTGGAGCCGGAGGTAGACAGTGCCTGCTGGAGCTCCTGGAGTCAGTTTGCCAGCTGAGTGCTGTGTTAGCTTGCTAAACGCTATGGCTCTGTCCCGGGGTAACTTACGTGGCAGGAGGTTCATAAAAAGACCGTTATTGTCGAGGCCATTGCAGTCAGTGTTGGAGGACCACAGTGACATCTACGACTAGGACTGGACCTCAACATGAGTCACACTGAATACATTTTAACTGAACCTGTGTGTATGTGTGTGTGTGTGTCTCCCTCCGCTGCACCAGCTTTGGTGGCAGCGTTGCCTCATGTTGTGTAATATCTGTGTACTTAGCTGTTCAGTCGGCTGTAGCGTTGTTATGGCTCTGAAACTGTGCTGTCAATCTTCTCTGTCTGTGTTTTCAGTCTTGTAAAGGCCTCTAGACAAGCAGACATATCTTCATGCTTTTTGTCATGCCTTTTGTATGTAACTTGTGGAAGAGTTTTTAATGTATTCTGTCTCAAAGTGATCATCAGAGACTGACTTAATGATCATTTATCTGCTCTCTGCAGGAAACTTTTTGTGGGTGGATTGGACTGGAGTACCACACAAGGTAAGACATGCTGTTTAACCTGTGAGGGCTCAGTCGCTTCATGCAAACAGAGCTGTTAATGAACTGACAGGAATTTGTCAAGGTGACACTGATGTAGCTGCGTGGATTTGTTGTCAGGATCTGGTTGGTGGCTTATTGAGACTCTTAGCATTTGAATGGAAGTTGAATAAACTCTTTATAGATTATCAGGTCATATTTAGCTATGACGTACAGAGTAGAGCTGGATGATACTGTTAAAATGTCTTGATGTAAGGTTTGTTGTCAGTATATGATACTTTGCATACCACAGTCGGTGTTTTCAT
Source organism: Chaetodon striatus (assembly GCA_029783705.1). NCBI lineage: Eukaryota > Metazoa > Chordata > Actinopteri > Chaetodontiformes > Chaetodontidae > Chaetodon > Chaetodon striatus. Next base: position 12,553,743 of record JAPZEB010000021.1, on the reverse strand, counting down.
ATCTTAACTAAAACAAGGGTGCATGATATGGTCTCTGACAAGATCATTACTAAGATGCTGTGATGGTGTAGCAGGTAGAGATAGTCTTGCATATTTGTTCTTTGATCAGACATTGCCTTATTTAAATTATTCTTTTGCTCACCTTATATTTATGCTAATGTCACACTGTTACAGCAGCTATAATTCTAGATAATATTAAGTGTTGCATGATGATATTGGTGTGCTTATATGACATGGATTGAGCACTATAACACCACTGACTGATGCATATTCCGTATGTATGTATAAAATATCATGTCACAGTATTGATATTATATTATCCTCTTCCACTACCCCGCTCCTTCCCAAAGACCCTCTTTTTTCTAGAGGGGCAGGGGATCCTTAAGGAGATATAGCAGGTCAACAGTATAATCCACATAGAAGTGGTATACATCATCTATAAGCAGGAAAGCTGAAGCAGCTCAGCACTGTGTGTCAAGTTTTTCCTAGTCATACATATGTAATAAACATGTTTTGGTAAGGCACCCATTCAAACTTTTAGGTGTACAGAGGCTTGGAACATTATGATGAAAGTATCTGATGGCCACTCCCATGCTTATTATTTCTCATAAGTTGTTCCAGCAATTTGATACCATATGTTACACAGATTTAGCTCTAAAACTTTAAAATTACAGCCTCTGAAAGATGGTAATGTCGGCCAAGGACGCTGCTGTCCCCGCAGAGTGGAAGAGGTTAATGTCTTGATATTAAGTAGAAACATGTTGCAATGCAGTGCTGTAGCCCTGCAGAAAACACCACATCGGTGCAGCTGTACGGTTTATTTTTGTGTCTGTAGATTGCAGTGTATTCATGCAAATATTCCAAGAAGTGTCCTCCACACACTTTTGGTGAAGTCTACTTGTGGCCGCTGCTGCTCTTTATTCAGTTTTCCCGTGTTTGGATTGTCATTGGGATTTTTGATATTTTCTCTCTTTTTATATTGCATAATTACTGATGATGAGCTGCAAACACTGGTAGTGGAGTTGACCACCCCCCCCTCTATATTCCCCTCCCCAGACCTATCCAGAGATGGTCTAGATTGTCCAAAGCCCTTTACTGGCTCATGCTTGGCTGGCCATTGTATAACTTTGAACAAGGGCTTGCCTGTGTTAACAGCACTGTTAACATTAGGATCTGAACTACAGCGCTCTGAGCTTGTTTCCCTAGCTGATGCCCCAGGGCTTCGCAGCAATGAGAGAAGCTATTACGATAACTCTCCAAAGTGGCTCCTCATTTGTTCAAACTTGCACGCCTTGCTCCTGTGGGTGTGTGCAGGCGTCACAGTGGTTGGGTTTACGTTTGGTGCTGTTTAACATGACAGTTGGTCAGTGCTTTGTCTGGTGTGTGTCTCAGTGTCGGTGTGTGATTTGAATCTCGCTGTGCTATGTTTTTGTGTATTTACATAAAAAACAAAGGTAAAATTCCCAGTATTCTACCATAAGAAAAAATCCAAGGTCACTGAATGACTTGTAGTGTTTCCTGTGTAATTTCATAGAGAGGTGCTTTCGTTTTTCCCCCCACATCTGTTTTGGTTAGAGCAGGTTGAAGTGCTGAAGATGTTTTCATAGCGTCATGTATCATAATGAAAGCATGAGGTCTATAACTCATGACTACCCATATTTGTGTTCAGGAGGCAAACGGAGCTGAGCTGTATCTTCTATTATAATTCCACATTTGCAGTATTGTGTGTTTCTGTGCTTGTTTTAATGAAGCACCACTGTTATGTAATTACTTTCTTTCTTTTCTCAGAGACACTTAGAAACTACTTCTCACAGTATGGGGAAGTAGTAGATTGTGTCATCATGAAGGACAAAACTACAAATCAGTCGCGAGGCTTCGGCTTTGTCAAATTCAAAGACCCCAATTGTGTACGGACAGTGCTGGAGACAAAGCCGCATAATCTTGATGGGAGAAATGTGAGTATTTTAAATCAAAGGAGCAGATAGTCAAATCATCCCCAGTAATCTGCCTGCGCTTTGTGTGAGCAATGTGGGGGAAAAAAAAAACTCATACTGTATTTCACCATTCAGAATAGTTAGAAGTTATTCAAGGAGAAGCACAGTTTTGCTCTGGGTTGTACTTGCCTGCAGACATTAGTACAGACGATGCACTTTGCAAAATTGTGACATTTGTTTGCCCAACAAGACTTACCTGTTTAAAGTCAAATTAGTAAAACTGGCAGTTGAACCTGGGTTTCTCTGAGACGGCTGAAAGAAGCAGCAGTTGTTAATCTTCCTTCTGCTTTAATGCTTCCATACAGCTCATAATGGATTACATTTTACCACCTTTGTTCTGTTGAAGGAGGCGGAGAAGGGCATAAAATTTTATTGGCCACATATTTAAATTAATGTCAGTAATTGTATTTCACAGTAATGTTAGGCGAGTCAATACACTGTAATGGTTTCAGTGGAGAAGAACATTTGAAGGTGCCTTTTTATTTGGGGCTAATGTCAAACGTTTTCTCTCTCTCTGCTGTCAGATTGACCCGAAGCCATGCACTCCCAGAGGAATGCAACCTGAAAAGTCTCGAACCAAGGAGGGCTGGGTAAGAGGAATCTGATTTCTACTAGGAAGGCTAGGCTAGGTGTTTCTGCTGGAATAAGACTCAGGCCGTCAGTCTCTCCATCCCCTCCTCCTGAGGTTGGACTCTTTTCATGGGCCTTGAGGAGACCTCGAGCTTCATTTATAAAAGCTGTCTGACTTTGACCTACATTTTCTTTCTTCAAAGAGTGCAATAAAAACAATCACTGTGCACATCCTTTATAACTTTGAGAGTGCTAGAAATTAGTTTTGGGCTTTAATAAATCAAAGAAGCATTAAAAAATTTGTAACTTGTGACAACCTCATAACGACCTCTATGTGTGATGAAGGGACTGCAACAATATCAGTAGATATTTGGTACAGCTTACACTGGCCCGAAATGGACACATGATGAGGTCACATTTTCCTAGATTTCACAAGGGTGACTCATAAAGAGGTCATAGGCCCGTGTCACCATGCTAAATACTGGAGTTAAAATAACTCTTTCACATTTTATTTTTTGAATGTAGAACATCATTTTGTAAAATTTAATTGCCTTGCCTTCTTAAGCTGAAACATGTTCGTGTAACTGCTCTCCTCATTAAATTAAACACAAGTAGAACTAGAGTCCAGCAGGCTAGTGTGGTACAGAAAACAGAGTGCTGCAGGGATGACGAAGTAAGCATCGCCCTCGGGTTCCCTTGACAAAAAGCCAATAGGATTTCTTCCTTGAGATTTTGGATTATTGCAGAAAGTAAGGTCTTTGGCAAACAAAAGTTTGATACTCACACGTTTAGTTTAGCAAGACAATCTTTACAAATGAACACCACTTTTATGATTCTGAAGTGTAACTGTAATCGCCCAAAGCAAAAAACTAATGTTAGGCTATAAACCAACTACACCATGGTCACTTGACTTCAGTGTTGCCACAACTGAGCTGCCAACTTGTAAATTTAATTTTGCACGCTTACCTCTTTTACAAAAGCCTTTCCAAAAGCCTTTAGTGCAGGGATAGGCAGCCTGCAGCTCCAGATACACATGTGGCCCCTCTTAAGTGGCTCCATGTGACCTTAATGAAAGAAGAATTGATATGAAAGAATCACATGGAAATAAATAATTTCTTTTATAGTTTTAATTTTCAGTAATCAGTGTTGTAAGCCTTAAGAAATGTATAAGTTTTCCAGTTGAAAAAATATGTAGCCTATACACTGAAAGGGGAAAAACAGCTTTAACATTTCGTCAAACTCCAAAAGCGTTGGCCAGGCTTGAGTCTAGTTATGGAAATTCAAATTGAAAAAAATAAAGAAAAGTCTCTGAGGAAAACAGTAGTAATTGTGCATGGACAGATTTAATTGCTTTCACCACCAAAAATGTAGAGTTAAAGTACCAAATAATCAGAAATAGCCCCCTGCAGAGTCGCCCCTTTATGGTGTAGAACATATTAATGAATGCTCATGTAAACCTATTATTAATGTCATTAGGCTGTGTTAGCTTCATTATAAGGCCCAGATATGTTATGTGTCTTAACACAGATATATATATTTTTTATTAATTTTTGGTTAAAAAAATGCTGTAGTGTGACCTATAAAGGTGGACTAGTGAGTAGATAAGTTTCATGTTTGGTTTGATGACGTTTAATGTCCCAGACAACCTCTGTAGTCTCTTGTAGCCACATGTTAGTAGCCGCTTTTTTCTTTAGAGACATTAAAGCTTAAAATTCATCAGTGACATATTTTATGTCATACAACAAAAGGGAAAATCTCTTAAACATGTTCACCACAGACCTTATTTTAGCCATCGAACTAAAAACCCATAAACTTTGAGACGTGGTAACTGGAAGTGCAAACATGTTAACTCGTTCCTGGGTTTCAGGACTCATTCCTGCAGCACTCTATTGCTCTCAGCAGTGAAATGTTTGAAAGGCAAAAATCTCTGCAGCGACTTGAGTAATTTGTGGGTCGATTAACAACCCACTGCAGATCTATTATGGTCGTTTTGTCCCTTTGGGCAGTGAAGGTTGTAGTTATTGCACCTTTGAAGTCAATACAAGATTTTTACATGTCAAATAATTGGCTGTAAGCATAAATTGTGAGTCAGAAGCTTTTATAAATGAGGCCTGCTACTGGAACTCTTGCACTGACTTTAAGTAGCTGCTGCTGAATGTTTTCCTAACAAAGCAGAAGATTTAATTGTTAAAAATCTTTGTTGTAAGCAGCCTCTAGCCTTTGCAGCATGAGTGCAGTGCACAGCAATGGTGAAATGCTTAGTGGTTGAGAGTAAGTGGAGGAAGCCGTGCTCTCTGATCTGTGGAGACTAGTGTTTGCATTGACATGACATGTTAAGAATTATACCCCAGGGCAAGAGGAGAACCTAATTTCTTCTGCACTGTCTGAATAGATGATGGCTAACTGGCCCCTTCCCAGAGTGATCCTTTAACAGATATTGAAATCCATACACTCCCTGTTTTCTTTCAGAAGGGCAGCAAAGCTGATAGCAATAAATCAAAGAAGATATTTGTAGGTGGAATCCCCCATAACTGCGGCGAGCCTGAACTCAGGGACTATTTCAATAGATTCGGAGTGGTGAGTATTGCCAAGTGCATAATGCCGTTCATATCGTCATTAAGACTGCTTGAATGGATGTGACATTGAACAGGGTCGATACTACACTATTAAAAAAATAGGAAATTTAGTGGGATGGGATTGGACAATTAATTTTTCATTCAATTTAAGGCAGCATATTTAATTTGTTTAAGAACAGACCCTGTCTGGTTTTCTAAATGGAGCCACTGTTTCCCTTTGTCCCATTCAAGGTCACAGAGGTGGTAATGATCTATGATGCGGAGAAGCAGAGGCCCCGAGGTAAAAGCTGATCCCGTTTTTTCTCTCCCCTCTCCATACCTTACCATCTTAAATCTCATGACAAACTATTCTGGCCCAAAGAGAAAAAGCCCATTCAGCCCCAGATATTCAATTCAATTTAAACACTATAACCCATAACAGGAGTTTTATGTGTGGAGAAGACACACAATAAAACACAAAGGCATGTTGGATAAAACCCCATACAAAGTCACCACAGCGTACAATCAAACGGAAAATCTGACTTGACATTTCAAGAGGTGGAATGAAAAGCTCAGTGTAATACCAAATACACTGCTCTTCTGTGAAATACATGAAATTCTTAACCAGTGATTAAGTCGATACCAGTTCATGTAATGATTATACATTTTGCATGTTACATGTATGTAATATGCCCACATAACATGAAAGTAAAAGGCACCTTAAAAATTTGAGCCTTTGCTCAAATCTGAAAAGTGTTATTATAAATTACAGGCTGTTTTAGTTGAACTGATGCAGTGTCCTTCATGACCTTGTGGGACAACATGATTCTGTTCCATGGACACTTTTCTACTCTGTTAAATAGACAGCACGTGGAAACACAGATCGGTTTTGACCTCACAGGGTCTTCATCTGAGCTGAAATAGTACAAATGGTCATCCTCAAGAGCACCTCAAGGTTCCCTGCACTCACTACACAAATAGTATCTTTGTGGGATGATTATAATCACTACATCAAACAGTACATTCATAAGCACAGCTAATTGTGCACAGAGGGCTCTCATACAAGTTATGAAACCTCTGAGGAAGATTTTCCTGATTCAAACAGCTCAGTGACACATTCAGATTTTATATGAGGATGTATGAAGAATTTCTAGGTTTAGGTCCACTAGCGTGTTATGTGTTAAAGGGTTAGATTATCTTAAAAGGGAGCCATATGGACATTTAAAGAGCATTTACTTTGTGTAAAAATTCCTGTTCACACTGGCTGTTACAGGACACCTTCCTAACATGTTCTCAGAGTAACTGATGGGGAAACAATCTGCAGTCCACATTCAGAAATGTAATCAAGTGTTTATTTGAAGCTGATAAACGCTGCCTCAGCAGTGTAACTCTGGCGAAGTAAAGGTCCTTTCAGACTAACTCATCTCTTACACCGCAGCCATATTAGGAATGGATCTTGTAAAGGCCAGTATGAACAGGAAGAATCATTACAACAAGCAAAACCTGTTTTAATGTTCAAATGGGCACCTGACTATTGTTGGAGTACAGACTTGAAAAAACATGAAGGTAACCTTTAAAGGACAAATCCACCCTAAAATAAATAGTGACATTAGCTGGTGATGTACTCAACACTTTTCCTGCTTTTCTACAGTTTCTTCCCACTACTGTGGATTACAGGCCAAATGTAAATGTGATGTCTTCATTTATTTATCCTTTATTTAGCCAGGAAGGTCCCATTGAGATAAAGAATGTCTTCCCTCAGGTAGTCCTGGACAAGACTGCAACACAGTTTACATAATCAGTTTCACCTATATGTCAAACCACATCCAAATAGCTAGTGCAGTTAAAAGTTTTCTGTTAATTGAGGGTTTGATTTTTAAAATCTAACTAAAGTGGAAGGAGTCTTTGTCTGTATGTCTGTCCTTAGAGGTTCTCGACAACTGTTCATCCAGTTGGCTTCACGCTTGGTGGGTGTATCGCTGATGACCCAAGAAAGTGCAATGTCGAGTGAGAGCTCTTGAGATCTATGGGACATATTTAATAGTAGTGTGTTATGTACACACTGTGTAGTGTATTGAGAGGGGACCACTTCTAACTGTCACACCACCAAACAGCATGCTGGCTGTTGCTCGCTCTCTGTGGCAACCTACTGTACAATCAGGAACAGATGAAGAAAGAGAGACCAGAGATGTTACGTTGTAGCAAACTCAAACATTTCACACATCAGCGATGTAAACGCTTTTGTTCCCAGACTCAAGGAAGAGCAGTGTTGAGTGTGAAGTTGTTTGGATGAGCGGTTCTCGAGACAGCTACAAGCAGAAAAATCGGACGGCAAGCAATCAGCCCGCTCCAAACATGCGCATTTTTAAGCAGGCATTACTAGATTGAAAAAATAGTTAGAAAATAGCAAAAAAAAAAGTGTATCACAGTTTTCCTAAACACTTAAAGTGCTTGTTTTGTCATACCAAAAGTCCGTCTTCAGTGAATTTTTTTGCATAATGCTTTAAAAAATGATTAATTGATATGCAAGATTTGATTGATCAATCTCTAAAATTAAGTTTGACTAAAAGAAATTCTTAAGCTTTTTAAAATGCAATACAGCTACTAGATGTGTCATATTTTAAGGAGTGCAAGTCCTGAAATAGGGCTGGGTGATATGGAGAAAATCAAATATTATGATATTTTTGACTAAATATCTCAAAATCAATTTTTCAGTAATATTGTAGGGTTGATGACTGTGGCCTTCACAAAGTATTTACACAGTAAGATTTTTTATAACCATCAGTGATGTGGATGTAATGTAATGTTCAAGGTTTTTTTTTGTCAAATGAACAAGAGCAGTTGTTGCCATTGAAAAACTTGGGTCATGGACTCCCTTCAACAAAACAATTTAAGTATGTATAAAATGATAATAATAACAAAGTCACACAACAATATAAAGATATAAAGCACAGCAACTTACAATAAAGGATGAAATACAACATAAATAAAATAAGAAGTAAGTTTCATGAATACACAGAATGCCACAGGAATGTGCTGTGGTAAAATGTATATGCTTAGCAAGACTGTAAAAAATATTTGTACACAGAGGTACAAACAGTTTAGTTTAAAGAAAGTCAAATAATAGAACAGCTAAAACAATTTAGCAAGTTAAGAAAATTACTCCACTTTACTGTAATGCAGCTTTTAAAACCAGGAAAAGACAACACTTATGATATAACGATATCCAAAATGTAAGATGATATCTAATCAATATCATGATATTGATTAGATATCAATATGTTGCCCTGCCCTACCTAAAATATGTGAAAGTATCTCCACTAAAATGTATAAAATGCAAGGCGTTCATGCATCAAATTGAAAGTTTTTTTTAAAACTGTGGAAATCACTAACTAAAGAGAAGAAGGCAAGTTGCTGGAAAGTAGGTGCTCCAAAAAATACAGTACTTTATCACAACATGCAACTGGCATATTGAGAACAGTTTGAGTATCTGAAGGGGGGATTTGTCCTTCAAAGAGGCTGGTTTCAGCCCAAACACTGAAGGTGAATATTATATTGTTATCACCAGAACAATGGAACCAATTTAAAAGGTTTTACTTTGCTACTCCAAACATCTCTCTAACCTATTTCCTGACAGTACAGCTGACAGACCTTTAAAGTCTCTGAAGAGTTTGTCCATTCAATCATAAATGTATCATGAGTTTATGACATGTGCCGACACTTTTAGCATGGATGGCCTCACTGGGAATCAGACCCTGTGCCACTGGCAGTGTTGGTGTCAGACTCTGCCCGCTGAGTTACAGTCACAGCTGTTTCATCTGCATTTGTCCTACATAGCAATGATGCAGCGGCCACTGACCCACAACATGTATTACTGCTCTCCCTTCAAAACCCCCATTCATTCTCTATTGGGAGAAACCCAGAATAGTTTGTCATTGGAATTTAACATGATGTATTGCACCAGTAACAACCATTACATAATCTTTAATAGTATAAACAGTTTCTTTTACTAAAACCATTAGACTTTCAACATTGGAATAAGTTTTCTTTGCCTTGATTTAGACGTAATTGATACATGTATCTTAAATGGCATAGTATGTGTTTTCCCATATGTAGAAAGTTAAGTATTTTTGTAAGTAAGCCCTTTCTATTTTTCTTTCTTCTGTCCCCCTTCTCCTTGTGAATGGTTTGAATGTGATTAACGGTGTCTCTTAAGATTTGTCTTTTCTCCTTTAGGTTACTGTGCATTGACTGGTAGCACAGAGGTACAGGCCAAATGTAAAAGCAACCAAATTTATTTCTTGGTCAAAATGGGGTGTGTACAAAGGTGCATCAAATTGTGAAACTGGCTGAAGGCTTTCCTGTTCTCTGTGATAAAAGAGAGAGTTTTTTGAGGATTTCTCTCCATAGTTTAACAGGAAGTGAGGTAGTCGATAAATTAGTTTGTCGGATGGAAAATAGGCACCGGTGTTTACTTGCATACTCTGAATGATTTTTTTTTTTTTCTAATTTAAGATGATTAATTGTAGGGTGAGATTGACATTATCAAGAATTAAAAGATCTAATCCCTTTTAGTCAAATGCAAAGTAAGTGCTATAAGAGCATAAAATACTTTAATCAGATAATGTTGCAGTAACACAACTATAGAGAGAATAAATGATTAGGGCTGTAACTATTGATCCTGTTCAGTAATGAATCAACCAGTTATTACCAATATTAATAAATAAATTGAAGCAATTAATCGAATAAGAACAAAAAAACAATGACTGTCCAGCTTACTATATGTAGAAGTCCATGGCACTGTGTAGGCTGGCAGTCTGAAAACCATCCAAGGCTATCTGACTATAAGTACAATCCTTTATTACTACATCTAAGACCACCATATTTCAGCTTAAACGATCTTAATCAGGTTAATAGGTTAATTGTTTGGTTCATAAAATGTCAGCTAATGTTTACAAATGTTAATTAAAATTTCCCAGAGAGCCCATGGTAATTTTTTAAAATGATCAGCAGTCCAAAACCCAAAGATATTTAGCTTACAATCATTAAAAACTTAAAAAAAAAAAAAAAGAAAAGAAAAATAGAA
>JAPZEB010000021.1:12525667-12543438 GCA_029783705.1 Chaetodon striatus | reverse complement strand
CCAGAGAGCCCATGGTAATGTTTTAAAATGATCAGCAGTCCAAAACCCAAAGATATTTAGTTTACAATCATTAAAAACTTTTTTAAAAAAAAGAAAAAAAAATAGAATAAGAAAAACAGGAAAAATATTTATATACAAAAAACTGAAACCAGTATTTTTTGTCCTTTTTATGTTTAAAAAAAAAAAAAACCTTGAACAGTTCGGGTCGAATATCAAAATTGTTGCGGCTCTATAAATGATCATATTTAATCATTTTCCAGTTCTCCGTCTAGTCTGATGACAGGAAGATTAAAGCTGTCGTGAACGGACTATGAGTCAAACATTTTTTAAGGACACATCGGTTTCATCAGTAGTTGAAATCTGATTTTAGTAGCAAGTCTTTAAAATTTCAACTTGAGGGTAACCTAGACATGTTGCAGCAACTGAGACATGTCAGACTCTTAAATGTGTCAACTCGGTATAAATTTAGATTAAGGACGGGTCATTGACAGATGTTATTAATAGCAATAGATCATGAGGCTTGGGAACGCTTGGCATGGTAGTAGAGGTCTCCAAAATCTCGGTTGTCTCGTAGGACGTTTAATTGGATTCAGGTTAGGTCCCCAAGTAGAGACGTGCGCGCAACCCAATTCTGCCATAGAGGAAAGTTAATCAAGTTGAAAGTAGATCACTGCAGCACGCCGCGGCCTGATAACGCTCTGAAAAGTCCTGTTTTAGATGAGCTAACTGAGCTGAATTGTTGGGCCAAAAAGTTCGCACTCTAGTTGATGAACTTTGTATATTCCCCATGAAAAGTCCTGATCAGAATCAGCAACTTGTCACTTTTGGAAACCAGTTGTGGCCTATATCTTTGTGTTACCGTTGTGAGCAATATTTTAATTGTCCATTGTAGGCTTATCCTGGCTGACTCAAAAGTAAAATACTGAATTTGGGAAAGCTTGGAGAAAGCTTTAGGCATTCTACAGTTTGTGTTTCTCCATGTTTTTGTGATGCATTAACAATGGCTGCTGCGAGTGTGTGCTCCACAGCAATATACCAAGGGACAGATCAAGGTGGGGTTTGGATGAAACGGCATGAAGTAACAAAACGTAGTATTGGTTCAATTGGCATTTCTTATAATGTGGAAGGGTGAAAGATCATTGACTTTTTTTATGTGACATTTCACATTAAATCAAATGCTGCACTCATCATTCTTCATGTTTAGCAGTTAAGCAGTCCTGTATTGTTATCTTCACAAAACATTTCCCTGCACAGTAAAGAGAAAAGTTTCCTTCAATCCCCCAGGCTTTAGTCTTGGATTTGTGTTGCTCTGCAAGTCTGCGACATCATCCGAACCCCAGGAGCCTCTTGCTCAGTCTTGACGGATCCTCACTCTGCTGAAGCCCAATACTGTTCTTCATCTTGTGTTGTCACAACCCCCCCTGCTACCTTGATTCACTCTTGGTCGTTGGCTAGGTTTTGGATTTATTACTTTCGAGGCCGAACAATCAGTGGACCAGGCTGTCAACATGCATTTTCACGACATCATGGGCAAAAAAGTGTGTAGTTGTAGTTTTATTTTACCCTTAAGATCAAACAGAGGCTTGGGCGACAGAGTGAGAATGATACCATGATGCTGTTTTATTTGTGCATTTTCCAGTGGCTTCTTCATTGGTGACAGCATCATACACCACAAAGTTAGCCTTAAACATATCAAAATTATCAGGCCACTAATTCATTTGCTCATTTTATTATCATTATTATTATACTTTGCTCTGAACACATACTACCTTCACATTTAGTGCTACGACTTAAAGCCTCCAAAAGCACAGTGGTCTTTTACTCATGCTGTTATATTACAGTTTCAATCGTCGCCTAAGGCTTTGTTTAAATTGACCACTCCTTTAGGATGTCTTAAGTACATTAAATTGTACTTAAAATATTGAAGTGATGTAATTTTTTTGTTTTGATATTTGAGATGTAATAAAAGAAAAGATAAAGCTTCAAAGCTGAATTTCTGTGAATATAAAACACCTAAAGGATTGGTCCAATCAGTTCTGTTTCTTTTGTTTTCTGATATTTTGTTGGCAGGTCACTTACACGTCAACATGTTTTTCTTTCTGTTTCTTTTTGTTTTTCCTTTTGAAAAGTTAAAGAAAAAGCTCAACTCAGTGACCTCAGTTGAAGAATCTCCACACTGTGTCCTTTAGTTCTCTAAATAACAAATGACAGTTCTCCCTGATATGCTGCTTAGGATGAGACACGAGTCGCACAATAATATTTGCATGTCACTTCTTAGTGTTTGTTTTAACTCAGTGGGTGTACCAGATGGATGGGGTTTACTGCAAAAAGGCAATTCAGATAGTGTCAGGTAAGCTGTCCATCCGGGAGAAAGCTATAAATGCATTACAGTGTTATATTTAAGACACACCTCCTAACCTTCTGGCATTTCATCTATTGTTCTTTTGCATGTGGCAAACACCACCCACCTGGCACCTCAGCTGAGTAAAACAAACCATTACAATAATAAGGTACAACATGGTACATATTTGGCTACAATTGGTCCTGACACTTGGGTTTTAAAGACACTTTTAAAGCTCTCATTCATTAGTAGCCCCCCCCTTTCCCCTATAGAGACATTTTGTAATTAGCAGCTTTTAAACCACTCTATAGAGATACCAGCAGAGAGACACAGTCTCCTCTCTGCCCTCAGCAATGATTTGTGGGCATAAGAAAATGATAAAAGTCAAACACAGTGTAGTCAGTAATATCATATCCATCACATGTATCTTGTTTCTGTCCTTGATCTTTACATGGCTGCATTAGTGTTTTAAATATTTGAAGGACAGTCCGCGACACTTGACACTCAGAAGACCTCTGTGCATGTTTGGCATTTGAGGTCTTTAACTCGTATTGACAGCGTTAAAGCAGAGTTGATTTTTGCTGAGAAGTGCTAATCATGGTGGTGTTTCTGTGTTGAACAGTGGGGCTTTTTATTTGAAAGTGGACAGTAGCTAGATGACAGGGATAAGGGGAGAGAGAGATGGGGAATGATATGCAACCAAGCTCCCTGGCTGGAGGACGTTGCGGTTTTTTTGTCAGCACCTCAAACCACCTGACCCCCCAGGGTGCCCCTCCTGCGTTTATTCTAAACAAACTACAAAATTAAATTGTTTTTTCTTGTCTGCCAATTCATTTTTTCCCCAGAAGAGAGCTACCAGACAGGTTGCTTTGTTCAGACAAGGGAATGTAATGGCTTTCCTGAGCTGGATTTAAGATGTTTTTCAGTATATTAATCAATGATGTTGAGACAACACAAGACATTTTTATTGAAATGTCACTGATTATTACATTAAAAAGATGAACTGGTTCCCATTTCCTTGGTAAATGATTCAACCTGTATACTCTCCACTGGTACCCGCCCCCCTTGACTTTGCCCTGGTTTCCAGCAGGAATCAAGGCTTGACTTAATCCATTGTTCTTGACTTGACATTACCTTACGCTGGGACTTGAGGGAGGCGGGGAGATATGAGTTACAAAATTAGAAATTGGAGCACATCAAACTGTGGAACAAATCCCAGTTCTGCTGTTGGGGACTGTACAGAAGTCATGGTATCCATCACTCGTAGCTGTGATGCCCACGGGAGAAAGTGCTCAGGTAGCTGCCGGCGGCGGCGAGGCCACTGCCGGAAACATGTGCATGTAATTAGGTCGACAGAGAAGGAAGAGGGGAGGCTGGGGAAGGTGGCAACACCTTAAAGCGGGGAGGAATTTGTGATTCGTTTTCCTCCTGCAAGGTGACCCCAATAACTCAACCCCTCAGTCTATTTCTGGTTGGCCCCCCCTAATCTCAGCCTGTTTCTTTGCTCTGGTTAACTGCTGGTAGCTTTGCCTAGTTACAGGAAGGACTTTTTTATGTTTTTAGGGCAATAAATTTATATGTCACCCATGGCGTTTAACTACTACGGCAAAGGATGACATTTAAAAGTAAAATTTAAGTAGTGTAATGGATGGATGACGTCAGTTTGCAGAGTGTTAGCAAATTGTCAGTGTTGAGGCAGTGATTACCAAGTAAGTGTTCTTAGCTGTTTTAACTGAATTATCAAAAAGAAATTTATGTTCACCATTCTTACATTTGAGGTTTTGGTTGTGCGAAGACGTGTCCTCGAGCAGCAATTTGACATTATATTGAGGTCAAAGTGTTTTGTCACTTGTACTCAATTAAAAAATAATCTCACTGTTGACACAGTATGAAGATTCAATTTTAGATTGACTGAAAAGAATGTTTATTTGTATTATCTGCATGTTTACCTTATATATTCTGTTAGACCTGAGATACAAATTTCTCTCTACATCCATTTCCCCCCCCTAAAACTTATTCCAAATAAAAATAAAAATGAGATTCTTTATAAGCGTTAGCTGGAGAAAGGTAAGTCATGAACTTCCATTAGATGTCTTTATCATTATGTAGGGAAATTCATATGAAGAAAACAATAGATCTATGTTTCTCAGGTACATCGTAAGAGGCTGTGACTTGGAGATGATGGATTCAAAAAGAAAATGTGTATTATTTTTTGCCTTTGCATTATGATTTTGGCCACTATAAAAATCCCACTTGATAATTAGTACCTGAGACACATAGCTGCACATGGCTACACACATGGCTACACAGTAATATTAACTAACATAGCTGGCCCACATTATTCCAATAAACATAAAGTGAAAGATCCCAAACTGGCCCAAAATGCTGACATTAAATAATCAGTGGTAGGACAGGTCTGTCTAGGTGAGGGACTTTATGGACCTCAAACTGGTGTTGCCAATTGTGCCCTCCTTGTCCTATGTCCAGGTGGAAGTGAAGAAGGCTGAACCTCGCGACAGCAAAGCTCCTGGCCAGCTTGGCCCGGGCCAGTGGGCACCCAGGGGCATCTTGAGTGCAGCTAATGGTTGGACAGCACAGCCTGCCCAGGGCTGGCAACAGCCTTACGGGCCGCAGGGTGAGTGGGAGCAGAGCGAGTGAGGAAAGCATTGTAGTAGCTGTTTAAATGTGTTAAACCTGCTGCTCTAACATTAACTTTGTTACACTGTCAGTGTGAATGTTAAACTGGATTCTGTGAACATTTTACATCTCAGTTATTGTCCCCAGTCTAAAATTATTTTTTCTCTTCCTGAAGGAGTGTGGGTGTCGACTACCGGCCAACCCATAGGTAGGTGTTTGATCTGCACTTGACAACACAGAAAATATCTTTCCTTACCGTTTTAGAGAATTAGTTGTTTTTCTGTATGTTGCATAACTGTGAATTGATCTGCAAATAGATTTTGTGTCTTTGCCATGTGATCATGTGCTTATCTTGAAACGCTTGTGTCACAGAACTGGGCTTGCACTCTGTGTGGCCAATAAGCTGATGACAGTTAACAGCACGTGTTATCACTGATTCATAATGGCTGAGGCTGCTGATAATTTGCTGCTTGAGACAGATGGCAGCCTTGAATAGATTCCAGCCTCCCTCTGCTATTGGTCAGGCTCGGTTTCATATCACCACCTCCGGGTCAACCTGCAACGCTCACTGCAGCGTCAGCCCTGCGCTCTCTCAGAAGATACTTCAGTTTATTATTATTGCTGTTATTAGTATTTATCAACATTATTTCTGTTTTTTCAGCTCTTCAGTAAGACAAATTCAAAATGAACCGTGCTGGCAGGTTCTCCTTTTCATAATTACTGTTATTACCTGTGTACTTTATTTAGGTGCTTTTATTTATACAAAACATATATTCATGTGAAAACATCTCTATATAATAGATCTGTTCTGTGTTGGAGCAGGCGGGTATGGACCCCCGTTGACAGCAAGCCGTGGAACCCCCACACAACCTCCGTCACCTTTCAACGCATTCCTGGTCACGACCCCGGCGGGCAGCTTTGCTGCACCTCAGGGCTACCCTCAGCAGGGCTACAGCACAGCACCTCAGTTTGGTCAGTAATACTGACACACTCACTCGTTACACTTTAACGTCACCACAAATTACTTCCAGGTAACATGACATACGGAAAGTAAGACTGTGAAATAGAGAATGAGTTCAAGAGTTTCTGAAAACTGATATTGTGTTTTTTACAAGGGCCCCAGATAGTCGACTGTCCCGTGTTGAAATTGTTTTCTAATTTTTATCTCTAGAACTTTCCTTCTTCAAAGTGACAAAGCCTCACAAACTACATTTAGATTATTAACACTGAAATGGGTGCGTAAGATGAGTCACTTGAATCTATGTCAGGTTTTCGGACAGCTTTGCTGCTGCTGTGGTCAGGGAGGAACCTCCACCTTATCAGAGATGGGCAGTTGGACTGCACAATATATTGTTTTTGTTTTTGTTTTTGTTTTTTTCATTGTGACAGCAATGCCAACTTGCATGATAAACACATTGCAAAAGATTGCAATATTGTACTTTGAATAATGTTACAACGTATTAAATTACATTTACATTACACTGTTCTCTCTGATAGGCCTTATGCTGTTAACTCTTGCCAATAAGACAGAGCTTGCCGTTAGGCAGAGTTAAACTATAATGATTGTCTGATGGCTGTAGGCCAGGAAAGCGTTAGGTCAGGCCAGTGCTTGAAATAGTGAGCGAGCAAGTGAGTAACATTTTTACATCTGTTTGTTGTTAAAAGAAACATCATTTGGGTGAATGTATCCCTAACCCTAAGTAGTTGATGTCAGTTTGTGTTTTTTTGTCTTAGTTTTTGTCATTGTAAAATTGGTCTTGGTCTCTCAGTCTAAGTGGCATTAAAAAATGTCTTTTAAAAGTCTTAAATCTAACTTGTATTGAGCTGTAGTAGCAGAGTGGTGGATACTTATAAAAAGCAGGAACGTAAAACTTATATTATTACTGGCTGAAATGAGGAAAAAATGGTGGATTGATTATTCGTTGACTAGCAGTGGTTTATGTGCGATGATGCGATGTGGTCAACTAGGTTGTTTAGATTTCTTGTGGAAGAGATTTTATGTTTTACTCACCAACACTGGGGCTGGTCATCTGGTCTATGGCTTTCGTACTCATACGTAATAAAGCATCTGTCATCAAGTAACAGTCATAGAAATGATCTTATTACTCTCTTACAGGTTACAGTTTTGGCACACCACAAGCAGACCAGTATGCTCCACAGGTTCCCCCTCCACCCACAACTCCAGGAACTGCACCTCTAGGCTTTGCCCCCGCCACCACACCAACTCAGGACTTGAGCAAAGCTCCCACTGGGCAGCCTGACTTCCCTTATAGCCAGTATGGTAAGAAAAGCATTGTGCATTAAGCAGTTTGCTGCCCCCTTTCTCTCCCATTTGATTTTTATTCACCCCTCGGCCCTGCCCATCTCCCTGGATATTTTATTGGGTGCAACTACAGCTCATTTAAGTGCGTATCTACAACCCTTAGACAAGCAGGAGCTCGCTCTTGGTACCATTTAGCTTGAACTGCTCCACATGCATACATGCTTCTTGCATACATGAACCCCTCTGGCCCTGCCATGAAGATGCTGCTGAAGTTTAACCATATCCAGGAGTCTTCAGCAATCATTTCTGTCGAGTTTTTCCAGCTGGGCTGTGGATTGGTAAAAAGATTGGTAGGTCTTGGTAGGTTTGAATTAGATCATCCTGCCTTGCAATGTTTTTTTTGTTTTGCATTTTTATTTTATTTTATTTTTTTCAAGGGAGTGCAACCTTCTCCTGACCTACTGTACTAAACATTTGACTTGGTTCAAATATTCCTACCCTTTAATTACTCCCACCTACATCTCCTCCTCTTTCTCCCTGTTGATGACTTTGCTGGCTTCTTTTCCTGGTCTTGACACGATAGCCATAGAAGAGCACCAGCATGACAATATTATGCCCGTGAAACCTTATTTCTGGAATTAGGCATGTCCAACCTGCCAAGCTGCCTATCGAAAATGTTCAACATGTTCATCAAGTTATCACACCGGAGCTTTGCATGCTTGTCTGCAGAATGTTAACTTTGACCCTCTGCCTTGTGGATACATGCAGATATCAGTCAGATTCCTGGGCAGATCAGTGTTTGACTAATGTGTCTGTAGGTTTCGTTTTCTGGTGGGTGTCTTTGTGGTCTTTGAGCTGGACTGCGTTCAGCCAGGATAATTATTCCTCCTGGATCTCTACTGAGCTGGTAAATTCTTGGCCAAATTTCAGTCAGCGTGTAGAAAATAAGACATTTCATAAAGCCACTTGAAGAAAATGATGTGCCTTTTTAATTTCTGTGAGGAGGTAGCTTCTCCAGTGACACTCTCTATACCCATGAAGACAGAGATACAGTGAAAGCTAACCAGCATCCATGGAAAAGGAATAAGCTTCATTCAACATCCACCCATTCAGTCACATAAGCACACAGATAAGAGTCAGATGTTCATTCGAAAGCTACATTCAGTTTTTTGGCTGGCTGGTATTTTTCTTCTGACTTGGCTTACAGCTGCTTCACACTGCTGGATCTACATTTAAAGCAGCCATGTGATCGCTGTCAGTCAGGGCAGGCGCCCATCTTGTTCAGTGTTTCCTGCTTGTGCTTATCTTCCATCCAGCTTTTTGCATTTAGTGTGCGCTGCCCCGTTCAGGCACTTTAGTCCAGTAGTCAAAGTCAGCAGTAGCAACACAGTCTCACAAAGTTTTTGTGAAATGAGCAGAAAATCAGAAACGCTGATGATGTTGTGGACACAAGTTGCACACCTCCACCACGAACGTTTATGTGACAATATCAGGAACTGGATACGACCCGTTCACCTGTGTGTGATTAGTAAATGGTTGAGGTTAGACAAATTTGGTTTCAGTTAAGTTTGGCTTATGTGGAGTTAGGGAGTTAATCTGGATCATGTGAAGATAAAACCAGTGGTTCTGCATGTAATTATTCATTGACATTTTCTAATGCACACCATATATTTCAGTGATTCCCACCTTGCAGGCAGGCGCTGGCTTCACATTTGTTCAAGTGCGCCGTGTCACAATAAACATTTTGTTGACTTCTTTGTCAAAGCCCCTTGTTGGTGCATTCAAGAACACTGTGACATCTGAAATTTGACTACTGAAGAGCAACTTATTTTACGTAACATCAGTTTCAGCACTCATTGCCTCATCAGTTTGACAACAATAAGACTCTGGGGGCAACAGCTTATTTCCAGGGATCCAGTATAGTCAGCAGATATCCGGGGGTAGACTTTCTCCTCAATGTGCTGATCATTTCAGCTAAACTTTTTTAACAAATATCTGCATATGAATGCAGATAGATTTTTTTAAAAGCTGATGAAAAGCTAAATGGTTGTCAGCAGAAAGCTGATGAGTTTCATAATTGCATTTTGGCCACTGTGTTTCTGCTCTCCACACAAACTGTTTACCTGCTGCTTAAACATGATTGGTCAACCCTACTCTGACTACAAACAGAAACCAGAACACGTCCAATACCAAAATCTTGTGCTGTTGAGACAATAGAGATTAACTTAACATTGTCCCTTCAGTTATGCCCATGTTGGCTTTATGGACAATATTTTTTCAACAGTAGGATATAGCTTAACTTTGGGATGTTGAAATGCCCTTGAGTGACACAGGAAGTCCTTTGATTGCCCATACTCAGAACAGGGGTTTCACAAATAACCTAAAGTTCTGAAAATGATCAGTGCTTGCAGCTGAAGTACACAAAACAATACTGTACTGTGACACGAAGGTAAATCAAGTCAGTTTGAAGTCGATTGTCTCAGCATGCTAAGAGCAGGGAAGATAGGAAATCAATCTAGAAACTGATGGCATTTGTTGTGATGTATAAACAAGTTGTATTCAATGGACTACAACATGCAAAACCACTGGTATGGTTGATCTAGTTCCAGTTTCCAGTTGCTTCCCTCTCGTAGTATTTTCTTGGTGGGATTATTATTATTTTTTTTTTTTTATTTACGTTACTTGCATCTTAGCATATCATGCACATTTCACAAAATTTAATGAGACCAGGCTGGCATGATTTAAAAAGTCAGGCGTGCTGGCAGATAGCTCACACACTCACACTCCATTCTGTTTTGACTTCCAGATGAAGCTGAGCAGTGATGCCTCTCCAAGCATAGTGCAGACGCAGTAACTGAGTATAAATGTGCAGCTCTGTTAGCTCAGTAAGGGGGGAACTATGATAAGTAGTCGGCCAGCAGTATCTGGGTTCAGTCAACCTGGTCTCCTCATCTCCCTGATAGGCTTGGGTAACTACCCTCAGGACCCCTCTGCCTACGGACCAACGCGTCCTTCTCACAGTTATGGTCAGGATGAGCAGGGAGGATATAGTGCAGGTAGGTGCCAGCATCGTCTTCTCCAACCACAAAGGTAGCATTTGTTCAGTACTGTAGTGTTTATAGAGCTGCAACCTGGTTCTTTTTCTCTTTTCTTTTGCTCAGTGTTTCGTATTTTGCATGTACATTTTGCATGTACATACAAATTACTGTGAATACTCTTGTATAGTAAGCCACAGCCATCAACTGTCAGCTGAGTGGATTTGAAAGACATTTACATTAAAATTTGGCATTCGGAGCTCAAAGCAGTGATCTCCCTCAGTGGCTGTAGCTTTACTATACCAAGACTAACCATGTCCTCCTTTTTTGTCCACTCTCTCTGTCCGCATTGCTTTGCTGATTATAGAAGGATGATCTAATTGTCAGAAAATTTGTTCATGGTTCAGTTGTCTCTATGCATCAGCAGTCCATTCACCCGTTGTTTTTTTCCCCATGTACTGTCTCCACATTATAGCTAAAGGGATGAGAAAGGAAAGAAGATTTAAAGGAGGACACAATGGCAGTAAATTTCCAATTTCTCTCAGATTTGTCTGTCAGGCGATCCTGTTGGGTCCGCTCTCTGTTCTTCAGATTTCTTGTTTGTTCCGTTCATGGAGCACTTTGAACACCCTAAAAGATATGTGTTGTATTTTCTAACTTTTCCTGCCTTTATTCTTTCTTTCTGTCTTTCTATCTCGTCTTTTCATACTAGTTATTTAAAACGTTCCCCCACTCCAGTATTTAGTAGTGATATTTCAAAATCAGTGCTAACCTGGGTGTTACCAGGGCCAGTTGATATAATCCACTAAGTTTTTTTCAACCCTGAAGTCCCTTTGGCTCGGACAGTGGCTGGTTAATTTTGGGTTGCCCCAGCCTTTTTTTTCAGGCAGATTAGCTTCCTTCCCTGGGTGTCACTTTGTTTCCCTTGCCTGTTTGCAGGGACATGGTGCCATCCAGTGTCTGAGTAGAAGAACATTGTGCGTGTTGCACTGATTAGAAAGATAATCTCGAGATTGTTTTCCCCAATGAAGCCCGGTTCAAGTGATTATTAAATTCCCCAGAAATTGTCATGCTTGTCTTTAAACATTTTAACACTGTTACAGAATCATTTTCAATGTTAAAGGGCTCATTGAAGGAATACAGTATTTACAGTGTATGGAGGAAAAATCCATCATGAACCCTAACATTTTGCTATACAGAAACATGCTATTAGCATATTCCAATCTTGGTCCATTTAGCTCTTTGCTGTGTCACAGGTCATTTACATATAGAGCCCTTTATAACAGACACATCTCAGAGCCCTTTGTAGTCTAACAATAAAAAGAAGTACATATTTTAGATCCCAAAGTTAAAAAAGCTATTGAATTGATCTAATCTACCAGTTATCAGGAACAAACAAAAATCATGGGTATTAAAGGCTGATTATAAAGTAGTATAATGGGAATAGGCTTGGGTGGTATCACTGTATTACGTCATACCAGGAAATTTAAAAATCCTGACGGTATGATTTTCAATACTGTTAAGAATACAGATGCTCCGTTTTAACACTCAGATGGAGATGCTGTATGGAGCAGGCAGCTGAGCTGGGAAACATGGCGACTGCAAGAGATGGGGATAACATTACAGGTAGGGTCGGGCTGGGAACAAATTCGGCCCAGGTTTTCCTCTGGACCGGCCCCATTGCTACCCCCTAAAACAGAATTGAATTGAACACTTGAGAAAGAAACTTGAAATCAGAAGTTGTATTGTAATATTTCTGTGTTTAATAAGGAAAATAGGTGTAAGAATATTACCTTTCATTTTAGGGGCAGGTTGGTGAATAGATAAATAGAGACCCCCAAACTTTGGTGCAGCAAAAGTTGGAGAAGGAAAGCAGCATGAAAATATATAACGACAGAAATCCAAACAGCGAGGCCAATAAAAAAAGGAAGGATAAAATGAATTACAAATACATACAAATAAAAGGGTTGAATGATGATAATAGCAAGAAAAAGACGTCATCACATAAAAGCAAGTCTATATAACTTGGTTTTGAGAAGAGATTTAAACAAAGTCACTGATTCTGCAAGCCTTATCTCCTCAGACAGTTTGTCCTAAAGCCGAGAAGCTCTGATGGCAAAAGCACAGTCACCTTTAGATGAAAGCCTCGACTTAGGAACAGTCAGAAAGGCCCTACCTAAGAATCTGAGGCTGCAAACTGGCTCATACGGGGTCAATATTTCTGCTGTATAGCTTGGAGCCAGACCCAGACATGTTTTAAAACATCAATAAAATTTTAAAATCAATTCTATAGCAAACAGGAAGCCAATGAAGTGAGGCAAGGATTTGGGTGATGTCATGTCATTTGTTAAAACCAGCAAGTAATGATAGTAATAAACTTTTTTGTGACTTACCAATACTTCCAATAGTTTGTTCTGCAAAAATGAAGATATGTAACCAATAACAATTGGAATACACTGTATAGCGAAAGGGTAACAGGGTGGATTTTTCCTCAACAGTTAAAATTGTTTTTGAGTAGGCGATGCTTTTAAAGGAGTATGGTTTCTCCCTAAACACCCTCTGGTGACCCGGACACTGACATCCTCTTCTCTCCCTCCTGCTATCTCCTCTGTCATCCTCCAAAGGGTACGGGCAAGACCTGACAGCCTTCAGTCACAGCTTCGCAGACCCCAGCCAGCCGACAGCTTCGTACGGGGCCCCGACAGCACAGCCCGCCGCCGCCACCCAGCCTGCCGCCACCGCGTTCGGCAGAGGGCAGAACCACAACGTACAGGGCTTCCACCCGTATCGACGCTGACCACCACCTCTGGGCAGTGGCGCTGTGTAAAGTTCAAAAACAAAAACAAACAAAAAAAAGAAGTCAGGGAAATGTGTGTTTTCGCTAAAAAGCAAAACTGGAGTTCTGGATTGTTCTGTGGGAATGTTGGATGCACACAGTTTGTGAAACAGAAACCTTTGTGAAAGCAGGGATTCCAGTAAATTCAAAATGGGGTCTAAAGAAACCCAGGTTGTTTTTTTTTTTTTCTTTTCTTTTTTTTTTTGCATAACTTAATGAACGTTCAGCAGAAAGAAGCTTTTATCCCCCACCCCCATCCCCATGTTTTATAGTAGAACTAAACTAATTTGCAATAATTTTGATTGTCTGGTCAAACACTAGCACAGAGACTTTATGTAAAGAGACTTGCATATAAATATGTATATTTATGGTGGACACAAATGAAAACAGGGTCTCAAGTTTCCTCAGCTTTAAATTCTAGGGAAAAATGTTTTTATTTTTCATTTGGTGTATTTTGTTTACTTTCTGAGCCTTTAAAGTTTGTTTAAAATTGAGATTATGAATATATATATATTATACACAAACTGTGCAATTTTTTAAAAAGAGAATTTTGTACTATAAATGTACACTTTGCTTGTTTTTTTATTTAAAGATGTAGACTTCCCTCAGGTGGCTCTTTTGGGTGCATTTTTTGCACTTACGCAAAAAGAAAAAAAGGACAAATTATTACAAAAATAAATGTTTTAAGGAAACAGTGGTTGTCCCAGATGTTTGTATTTGGTTGTGGATGTATTTGCTTCTGATGTTTTGGTGGAAGATCTGCAAAGTAGGGCTGAAACAATCAGTAATCAATCCAGTAATAGATTGATAGAAGAATTGCCATTACTTGATGAATGTTTAATTGTTCCAGTCATTTTTCTAGCAAAAATGGCAATACCAGTGTGAATATTTACTGCTTTTCTTCTTTGATGCTGTAAATTAAATAGGAGTTTTGGCCTGTCTACAAGACAAAAGACTTCTGTCAATGTCATATTGGGCTTTGATAGACATTTTTTTCACGTTATCAAAAAATATTGAATACACTAAATATTTAATTGATTAATGATTAAAATAATCAATAGTTGAAACCTTCAAGTGAAGAGATGAGTCATTGACACCATTTAATGGGATTAAATTCAAAGTTTAAACAATCTGAATTCCCCCAGTATTCAGATAATTTTAAGAACTGTAAAGAAATTATTTTCCCACGGAGTAGCATGAAGGTTATTTTTGCTTTAAACCAAAGAAGATAATTAAAAAAAACCCCTTTGTATGCAAATAAATTATCTGAATACGCAGATACAAATTTGACGGATTGCATCCGGGTCACAGGTCGTAATCCTGTAATGTTTGATTTCAGAAGCTACTTCCGCGTTGTTAGCATATTAGCATTAAGCTACCTGCTCTCTGAAAAGTAGTTGACTCCTGTCATTTGTTCAGACCCTGACCGGTGTTTCCGCCTGGGACGT
This sequence comes from Chaetodon striatus, assembly GCA_029783705.1. Lineage (NCBI taxonomy): Eukaryota > Metazoa > Chordata > Actinopteri > Chaetodontiformes > Chaetodontidae > Chaetodon > Chaetodon striatus. The sequence continues at coordinate 12,528,878 of JAPZEB010000021.1, read as the reverse complement.
TTCTTCGACAACAGGAGAGAAGCTTTCAAGGTTTTTGGGCAGAAAGTGTAAGCCACAAATGAATGAATGTTTACTGTTTTGACTAGTTTCCGTTTTGGTGTGTTAGCTAACGAGTCCCTGTATAACATTAATGGGCGGCTAACTGGTTAGCTCCAAGCAACGCAGAGTACACAGAGGGTTTTAATTAACGTATAATTAGGATTTACTCTGTTCGATGAGGAGGAGACACTCAGCCAGATGTCGTCTGTGTGGTGTAAAGCTGTCGGTTACTCTGTGGACTCTAGCGTCATTACCTGATATGCCGAAAACGAAACTATTTGTTATCTGTATCATGAGCATGATGATTTTTCTATGCGCTAGCAAAACATTCATATTGTGGCAACAGACTGAGGGGATGATGCCAGAGGTACTGTGTTGAAAATAGTGTCGAAAATACCACAATGGCGTTTGTACAGTCGTAGTTGATGAGTTCATGATAAAATATGTCAAAGCAGTCTTGTCAATAAAGTTATTGAAGTCACATATCAACAAAAACCAAACGCCGGTAACTGGTTATAAAAGTTAGACCCAAAACAGAAAGTAGACACATACAGCACCGGGGGTCTTTCTCAGGTTTTGTCTAGATCACGGGAGTTTATATTTGCTTTCGATTTAAACAAAAAGTCTTCACAGGATTGTAATCTACACTAGAGCTCCAATATTCCATAAAGATAATATTTGAGAATACTTATTGCTGCATCTCACAACTTTTTCTTATATTATATTTATTCGTGGATTCATGTAGTGTAAAATTAGTAACACGTTATTTTAATTTGGCCCATTTCTGTCTTCCTTTAACGAGGATGCGGGATCTTCATGGGGAAATAACAGGTCAAAAATTATCCCACATAAAGGTGCTATACTTCTTTTGAAAAGTGGGAATGAGAAGATTAGTTTGAGATGCAGCTCAGCACTGTGTGTCAAGTTTTTCTAGTCATAAATCTATAATAGATATTGTGTTTTGATTAGATTCCTATTGAAATTTTGAAAGTTTAGAGTGTATAAGTGCTTAGAACATTATGATGGAAGTAATATGATGGGCATTCTCATGCTCTGTTATATCTATATAAGTTCTTGCAGCAATTAATAGGTTGATACCAGTTGTTACGCGGATTTGGTGCAAATTTTACCTTTTTTTTATCATTCGAATTGCACTTTATTCAGCTGCGACTGCGTGCAGCTATCAATGCACTATTGTGCACTTTAACATGCTGCTTGGTTTTTTAACTATTTGTTGTATTTATCATAGGCTTTTAGGTTATTCTATTATTAATTAAAGGTTTATCTTAAATGTTATTTATTCTGTATGCTGCTGGACCTAGGTAACTAATTTTGTTCCCTCATATTTTTAACATGTGTGACAATAAACTGAACCCTGAATCTTGAACCTTGATCAAAACGGCCAAAAAACCCTCCAAAATACCACATTAAGACACCAAGACCTTAAAGAACACCATAGAAAAATTAATGATGTGATTTGGTATCAAGAACTTTTGACATTTGCTGATTTCTGCATAAATTGCATGTTTCGGTGATTGAATGGTGAGCACTTCTGTTCTGAAAACTGCTGAGAAACCCCCTTATTGTCAATATACCTATGAAAGCCTGAGGTCACTATAGGTCATTTTATACAGTGATGTGGTTCAATGAAGTGGCTGTTATAGGGGCTAACATCATCACACATGAATAATATTGGGCTCATTGAATCCACAAGAGTCTCAGCTTTCCAGTCAAACCTAGTTTATACAAGACTGTTTAGGGGCCCCAGTATGCAGAAATATTAAAACACGATAGGCAAAATAGCACATTTATACTGCATGCAAAAAAACTGCAGAGTTTTTGCCCCAAACTACACGAGACTAACATAAAGTGGGCATAACTGTAAAGAGGGGACTTGTGGGTACCCATAGAACCCATTTTCATTAATATATCTTTAATCTTTCTTGAGGTGAGAGGTCAAGGAACCACTGTGAATTGGCCACTTGCAAGCACAATGGCAACCAAAAGTGCTTTTCATACAACATTTAAATACATTCAAACACAAGATATAAAGCTGAATATATCTTAAAGAATGCAAATCAGACTACAGTGAAGTAGGATAAGATAAAGCAAAAACAGATTTTTTTAGTCAGCTAATCCACTTAAGCTTTTAACCTTATCTCACTGCCTTTATCAGCAGATGGAGTTTGAGCAGTCGTCGTCACCTGACCTGGAACTTAAGTCATGTGATAACAGGTTGTATCTAGGGGAGAATGAATGAATCAAATAAAATGAACCTTCAGCTTTGCATCCTTGTTTCCCTGCACCATAATTCACTCTAAACAACTAACGTCAAATTTCCGAGTATATTGGTTCTTCTGACAGACACATTAATTGGCCTAAGGGAACTCATTGTAGTGTTTTGTGGAAATGAACTTAAGTAGAATTAGCACTTCATTTTGGCCCCAGGCAACAGAGCAGCCTACAGTATACAGCCGACAGTAAAATGTAGAGTGACAGTGTAACATTTGCCACAGTTATGACACAGACATTGAAGTGTCAGAGTCATGCAGCTGAGTCACTCAGTGAGACTCCATATCAGGGACACAGCTGGAAGTGTGGCGGAGGTTGGCTAAAGAGCAGAAACACCTCGATGAAGCAGCACAGAGACGTCTGCCCTCAGCGGGGCCGTTACTTCAGTAACAGTTTTACTGTTGATAGCATGTGAGCTTAGCTCAGGGCACTGTCTAGTTTTTTCATAGAATAACCTTTGTTTAAATTATTTGATTGTCAGTTAGACCAGGTGTTGAAACAATCTTTAATTAATGTTATCTTGAAACAAACCTCTCTGTTTGGCGTCTTCACAGTTCTCATGTGTTTACCTGGTTTCTCACAGGGTGTCAGGTCTGGTCCAGGGTCGTTGAACGGTTAATGCACAGAGTAAAGAGGCTGAAAATTGAAGACAAAACAGAAGACGGCCAGGAAAGGTAGGGGGCATTTTTACAAATCACAGCTGATTTGTTTTTCACTTTCATTCATTTTGATTATAGAACAGTTTTAGTCAAAGCAAGTTTTTTTATTAGTGTTTGATACCCAGAAAGTTTAAAAGATATAAGATTTTGTATTTTAGAAAAAGACATGGAGGGCAAAATCTGTCAGTTGACATTTTGATCCCGCTGGGAAAATTGATTAA
>JAPZEB010000021.1:12501686-12524976 GCA_029783705.1 Chaetodon striatus | reverse complement strand
TATGGATTATAAAAAAAAAAAAAAAAAAACGGAAATGTGGCATTTCATTGTATTTCAGTTTCAAGGTTGTTGTTGTCTTATATAGGCATTTTTTTCTACCAAAAATGTTTTACTGTGGTCAGGGGCTACTTGGCTGAGAAAAAACTTCACTTCACATGGGATACAATATTGACAAAAGTTTGAGAATCGCTGACCTAAATTATGATTACAGGACTAATACATAGTTTGGTTTCGGTCAGACTGTAGGTAATCAAAGATAGACCCGAGTTTGCCAGTTTGCTAGTTACCTTCCCATTATGATTTTAAGTTGAGATGTGTCTGACCAGTCTGAGTGTCTCTCCACAGCGTCAAACAGGCACTGGCAGGTATGACAGGCGTAGACGAGCTCTCAGACAGCACAGAAGTAGTTGAGATGGAGGACGTGAATCCCACCCAGTTCCATGTGGAGAAGCATACATGGGATGGCCTGCGGAAGATCATCCACAACGGCCGCAAGAACACAGGAGTGGTCATCAACAAGGCTCCACACGACTTCCAGTTCATCCAGAAAGATGAGACCAGTCCGCAGTCCCACCGCATCTACTACCTTGGTGAGCATGGGGGCCTGAAAGCTGGGGGCTGTCACAGTTATTGAAATATCTTTTCATTTCCAGGCAGAGTCTGAAATTAATACATGCTAAGTGCCAAATAATGTAATTTTCTACAATAAATGTCAAAAAATGTCACAGCTGAGATAGGGTGCTTTTAGTGGGCGCTGACTTGTTGGCCTGTGGATTCAGTTGCTTCCTCGCAGTCTGTTAGAAAAACAGCATGCTTCTGTGAATAATCTGTGGATACAGCTGGTGAGTCAGAGCTGCCAGCCTGCAACTGTTTTCAGACTCATTTGATATCCACAGAGCTGCAGTAGATCAAGTCGGTGTGTGCTGGAGAAAACCTGAAACTCAACTAGGAACACCATTTTGCTTTATGGCCATCTTTCTGCTTTTTACTGTTGCAGCTGCAGTGCGCAGAATGTCTGTAAAATGGTTGCTGCTCTTTGCTGCCATGTCTCAAGCAGTTCGTTGTAGAGTGCGATATCATTTCCAGAGCTGTGTCAAATGTCGTGATGTGCACTACATAGAGCCTGGAAGACCTGTACCCATGGTAGCCAGGTTATTGACTATACAAGTATTTCTGCTCTCACAGGAATGCCTTACGCCAGCAGGGAAAATGCTTTACTCTACTCAGACATTCCCAGGAAGGTCCGCAAAGATGCTCTGTTGGTTTTGAATTGGAAACAAATGTTGGATCGCTTTCAGGTGAGAAGGATTTTTAGTGCATTTTTTTTCAGAAGAGTAGTCTTGTTCAGAGGATGATTATGAACCACTTCTCTCATAATGGCGACTTTCTTCAAGGAGTTTAAAGCCATTGTTGTAAATTTCCCCCCAAAGACAAAATAAGCTAGTCCACTTCATGTCATAAACAGTTGTTCCTGTTGAAGAGAGCAGATAAGAGGTTCTGTTTATTAATACATAGTGATTCTCTATTTATTTTAGCATGGTAGTGTTTTCTTACCGTTTGTTTTTCATGCCCTGAACAAACTCTCTTTGACTTTGACCTTGCTCGGCCAGCATTGTCACATTGTGTGTCCTCCTGTCACCCCTGACCTCAGGCCAGCCCTCTCCACGGGGGCTTTTCGCGGGAGGAGGAGCTGCTGCGGGAGAGGAAACGTTTGGGGGTGTCTGGCATCACCTCCTATGATTATCACCGACCCAGTGGCCTCTTCCTGTTCCAGGCCAACAGCAGTCTGTACTACTGCCGTGACGGTGGAAACAACAGCTTCATTGTGAGTTGAAGGACAGTTCAGCAAGACTGTCATTGCCACACAATACAGAATAACTGTCACAGACCTGTAGGGCTTAATAAGGTTTCTGAACAATAGGTCAGTGCCTTTACACCTCTTACTTATGGGGCCGTATTAAAACAATCTGTACGGCAAGTGCTACTTGACAGAGGAAACAACTTAAGTCTTAGCTTCTGTAATAATCAATTAAGTAACGCTGCTCCTTGTGCGTAAATGTGCACAGCGGCTCTCTTAATGGACAGTCTGCTGTGGAGCAGCAGCGGACAGAAGCTCTGCAGCTCTGCTCTCTGCTATGTTCACATTTGAGAGGATGTAATTAATATTTTTCTCATTAATTATGTATTATTTCACCCACCTGCAACCCATCCACGCATCCCAGTGTATGTAACAAGCAGACTGTAAGTGTCTTGTGAACTCGCCTGTTTAGGTGCATCTTACTTTCTGAATAATGTGCTCTTTAAATAACAGGAAAATACTGCACCATTAACGTTAGACCAAGTTTTTGTTGGTCAACGGCACAGTTGCTTTCTGCTACCTCAGTATAGTAATACATCAACAATGTGCTGACCACACCATATTTTAAGACCTACACGCCCATGGGCGCACAGATGGGCGCAAGTACATTTGCTACTTATGCAGAGTGGGTGCTGGCTGTCAAAATGACAACTGCGTCAGTCTGAAACTTGCAATGACAGTTGCGCTGCGTGTCAATTTGGGTCGGTTGTTAAATAGGGCCCTTGGTTCTCTAATGATACGTTGGCATGGCTGATATTATCAGCCAATATTAGCCTATCACAGATATGTCAGTATTAATGTACATATTTACTAATAAGTGGCAAGTAGTTGCACTACAGAAATGCCAAAAATATACTAATTTGGAAACCGTGTTTGTAAAATTTCCCTCTCAGTACATATCTTGTTTACAATCAGGAATGCAAACAACTATCCTTTTCATGGTTTAAGTAATTGTTTCTTTTCATAAGATGTAAGAAAACACACACCCTTCTCACACACCAAAATCACACCATTCTGATGTGTCATCAGATTTTTTTAACTCTGAAAAATCCATATTGGTGTTAAAAATCTCTCAGTCAGACTTTAGAGCAGAAAATTAGTCTGTTTTAAATGTATTTACTTTTTATGAAGCAGAAAGTGTGGAACTACATCAGGCGTTAACCTCTCTGTGTGTTTGTGCATACGTCTCCCATGAAGCCTGTTGAGATTAAGAGCCAGAGTTCAGGCACACGCATGGACCCCAAGATCTGCCCAGGGGACTCCAACTTTATCGGCTTCATCCACAACAACGACATATGGGTGACGAGCATTGAGACGGGTGAAGAGCGGAGGCTCACCTTCTGCCATAAAGGTCGGGACTGAGACGGTCAGATGTTCTTAAAAAGTCTTACCTGGTACTCTGAAGTTTTTCACACAGTGGATGTATGTTTCTCTCTCTTCATCTTAGGTATTGATAACCCGAAAGAGGACCCCAAATCTGCCGGTGTAGCCACTTTTGTCACACAGGAAGAGTTTGACCGCTTCACTGGATACTGGTGGTCACCAGCTGCTCGTGAAGGTGAGAAATAGGGACACAGTAGGAGGCAATCATAAGAATCATAATGTCAGCAGCTTTAAAATAAAGATTGATTATTATTAGATGCATAATTACAAGAATGTACTTATACAAGACAAAATGCTTAAAAACATGGGTCAGGTTTGTCCTGTAAGCAAAACTGTCTTTTACTGGTTTTACTGGTCTCTCTCTGGTTCAGAATCAGATGGTGGTAAGACTCTGCAGATTCTGTATGAGGAGGTGGACGAGTCTGAGGTTGAGATCATTCATGTTCCATCTCCGGCTTTGGAAGAGCGGCAGACGGACGTCTACAGATACCCACGTGCAGGTACACACGCACACACACACACTTTTGATTTACAATATAAGATATGCGACGCATTTGTTGCTTCCTGGTAAAAGGAATATGATAAAAATAAATCTGCAGCAGGCGAGTTTATTTAAAGGTGGCCTGTGGAGTTTTCTCGCAATCAAATAAAAGTTCTGTTTACATTCTGTGTTACTCTCCAAAATACATTGTGTATGTTCTTGACGTTTGACAAATGTGAGCTGAATGCACTTCCTTCCTCATAAAACATTTGCAAAGCCAAGTTTGAAACCTGCATGGTTTACATCCATGTTTACTCACTGGTAGTGGTGTCATTGGTGATGCAGTGCTGCTGTTGTGCCATGTTGAGAATGATAAGTACTTTTTTAAAACTCTGTGCATGTGCGTTGTGTAGCTCGGTCAGTACAGCATGACACTCCAGATTTCTGTTAATACCAGAGAGGTTACATGTGTGTTTATATGTTGATACGTAACTCCATTTTGTTTTCTATCCAGGCAGCAAGAATCCCGACATAACGCTAAAAATAGCAGAAATCAGGACAGACAATCTTGGCAAAGTGAGTACTTGTGCAGTGCCATGTTAGTTTACCAGAAAGTTCTTCAGAGAGATGCTCAGATGCCAGCTTCTTGTTGTTTCTCCCTCAGATTGTCAGCACACAGGAGAAGGTGCTGCCTGCTCCCTTCACCAGCCTGTTCCCTAATGCCGAGTACATCACCAGAGCCGGGTGGACAAAAGATGGCCAATAGTAAGTTTTTTTCCTTTTAAAATGGAAAAAAAAGCACCAACATCTACAGACATCTTTAACACAATGTCAAAACTGTTACTTCACATTCTGTTGATGATGTGAGTTTATGTTTTGAATGTTTAAAAATAAAATTCTGGCCATATCTTACACATCGAACCTTTCAGCCTAAGCTCCAAAACTCAGCACTGAGGGGCATGGAGTCAGTATACTGCACATGCTCACACCTGTCACAGCTCTTCTTCTCTCTGTGTGTCAGTGCGTGGGCGGTAATGATGGACCGACGACAGCAGTATCTCCAGCTGGTCCTGCTGCCTCCAGCGCTCTTCATCCCCGCACATCAGGACGAGGCCAGCAGGCAGGAGAGCCTGGAGGCCCTTGGAGACACTGTCCAGCCCTTCATCATTTACCAGGAGACTAGCGACATCTGGATCAATGTGAGACCCAGGTTTTCACTTGCCTGTTCCGTCCAATGGTTCAGAAATCTACTTGCCTGAAGTCAATTTTTCCCTCCCTCTATACAAATTGTTTTTTTTGCAATTATCAAATACCAACAAAGACTTAAGTTAACTGTCATGAAAATGACCCTGTTTCAAAAGCCTTGTTCTATAACTTTGGGCAAACTGTGCAATACACTCTAGTTTTGCCCTAAACCTAAAGATGAGAAGTACAGCATAATGCAGTACACTATGAGCACCCGTTGGTGCACTCATAATGGTCAAAAAGTTGAGTGTGGATACTGGACACTTCTTACCCTCAGTGGTCACCATTTTGCAACTACCGTAATGAACACCAAAGCATTGTACAAATATACATGTGTTTTAAATGCCACCACTATGCTGTTGGTTGATAGAAGCCATTAGTTTCTTCACCAGATTAATTCTGTAGTAATTTGGTACCACAAATGCTAACAGCGCATTTATTATTAGGCATTGACATCAGGTGTGTTGTCGTGTAAGCGATATAATCTGGGATCTGAGTAAGTTACATTTGGTGTTTACATATTAAATTGTCGTCTTTCCTGTAGAAGATTTTGGTATTACTGTGAAAGCATTTTCATTTTAATACAGTAAATAAATAAATACAGAAGAAGAAAAGTGAGAAAAGAAGCAGCTATAGCAAGAATATATTTTGGCAAGTGACAGTCATTGTCAAATGTTGGCTAGAACGCTCCACCTGGTTACTGCACACCAAGCAGACAAATGTTGTGACCGTCATGTCCAGTATGCGCGCAACAGCTGTGTTTGATTTGAGAATGCCACCCTGTCAAAATTTGTTCACTACTCATGTAAGTACATAGTGCACACAGTGTACAACATGTAAGTGTACTCATAACAAGTTGCGTGATCAGGCAAGTGAGTTGCTAGAGTTACTAGCTCGTTGTGGCATTTTACTTGCCCTGCACCATCGGGCAATTCCTATTGTTGAGCCCTGTGGGGCTCTGTCAATTCTGAAAACAAAGGATTTCTTATTTCATGTTGTGATGGTTTTTGTCACCGTGAGCAGCATGTGGTGAGTTATTTGTTATGGATTCTTTAGCCCCACTGAATGATTTACGCTGATAAGATGGGTTAATATTTAAAATGGTGCTTTTATCTACATAAAAACCAACAACATCATGACTGTCTGTTTGTCTTTCAGGTCCATGACATCTTCCATCCGTTCATCCAAACCAGTGATGATGAGATCACCTTTATCAATGTAAATGAATCAAAAACAGGTTTCTGCCACCTGTATAAGATCACCTCGGTGTTACAGCGGGGCAGCTACAACTGGGCCAAAGGCTACACGCACTCTGAAGGTAACACCATCAACAAGCACAAAAAGGCACAGTTTGTTTGGTTGAGAGAGGCAGGATATTACAGCAAAATAAATTTCAGCTATGTAATAAACACAATTTGTATGTATCTGTGGATAATTTTAGACATAGTAAAAAACACAGATAAAATGGTTCAGTCATAGTCATAAGATACACACACACACACTCACACACATACTCCTACTATACAGTACCAAACCATCTTGTCCAAAAAGTCCAATTCATTCAATCAGTTTAAGTTTAATTTTGAGTAATAGGTTGTCTGGTGTTTTTATTTTACTGACTGTATCTCTTTTTTCTGTAAGGAAATCTTTAACTACTGCTGTGTTTCCATGAGGCACCATGTTGAAACATATTCTGAAATGATTTCTGCCATGCAGGGTGAAGTCATTTAATGTCCCCTGTGTTGTCAAACAAGTCATATGATTAATCACTGTATACACTTCTCTTCTCTCCTCCCTCACCAGACGATTTCAAATGTCCAGTTAAAGAGGAGGTGACAATAACCAGCGGGGAGTGGGAGGTGCTGGCCAATCACGGAGCGAAGGTAAAGCCCTGCCCACGTATCTGTTGAAGGTTGCTGACATTTAACTGTATCCAGAGCAGCAGTAATGAAGCAACACCACCAACTCATCAGCACACTGAGTTGTAAATAACATTTGAGATGCGCTGCGTGATGCACAGTATATCTCAGCGAGTTAATGGTTCAAAAGGTCCTGAAACAAGAAGTTAAATAACTGAGTTTATTCTGATGTCTTAATCATTTTAAAAGTGTGATAATTGAACTGAGTCAGTGTACATATAACTGCATATTTCCTGCAGACTTAAGCCTGTATTATATCACATTGTCATAACTGTCAGTGTAAAGAATATGACAAAAGAAATACCAGTGCAAAATAACTCAACAATAACTCTTGAAATGATGAGCATGACAGGTATGTATGGTAAATGAAGCAAATGAATCACAAAACCAACATTTAAACAAGGTGATTTTTTTTTTTTTGTCTTGTGTGATCTTTAAAAAGAAAAAAAAACCCATACAAACAATGTTTGTCGTCCTGTGGTGTTTGTGCAGCGTTCGTCCAGTCCTCAGATTTGGGTGGACGAGAAAGCAAAGCTGGTTTACTTCCAGGGAACCAAAGACTCTCCTCTCGAGCATCACCTTTATGTTGTGAGCTACGACTCACCGGGGGAAATCGTCCGACTCACCAAACCTGGCTTCTCTCACAGCTGCTCAGTGAGCCAGGTATCTCAACACACACACATACTCCAACTCCAACTCCAACTTAAAATAATCAAGTGGTTTTCAGTGTAGTATTAGTGTGAGTGGGAAGTTTTCCTCAACCTTTCTCTCCATGTTCCCACAACAAACTGCTCAGAGACTATTTGTATCATTCGATTTTTTTTTGTTTGTTTGTTTTACAAGGTTTTTCTAACATTTCAGATGACCGTAACCTTGTTTACATTTTCCTCTGTATAAAGTCAGCAGAGGCAGAAGTTTCTGTGGTAGTAGTACATTTTTTGCTTAATTCCAACTTGTTTGGCGCTACATTTACTGGTCATACATCTTGAATTTGTCAATTAAATTAGGATCTAACAGATTTAACAGATTATCTGGACAACACTTGTCTTTTATTTAAATCAGTCAGCGTCATTCACCTCTGATGTGATGGAGGCGTCTGTCTGAAATAGACATAAAACTGTTCTTGCATTTGTTTATTTCACAAGTGTTATAAGTGTTCCCACGCTGTTTCACTCTGTTTTCTGACACTATTATGTGATAAAATTAGATATAACATTTGCACAAAATATCATAAATTAGCACCCCCACCCTTGTCTTCCTACATCATGGCATCAAGTGTTTTTTTGTTTTTGTTTTCATTTGTGTTCCTCTGTGGATTTCAGCAGAAATATACATTTAAGTGGATGCTGTGTAACAGTGTTTTGTGTCTGTTTGTTTTCTCCCATGCAGACCTTTGACTTGTTTGTCAGTCATTACAGCAGCTTGACCACATCACCTTGTGTGCACGTCTACAAGCTGCAGGGCTCCGACGACGACCCACTACACAAAGAGCCTGAGTTCTGGGCGAGCATGATGGAGTCCACCGGTACTAAAAAAAAAAAACAGTTTGTTGAGATGAGATAAAATTTTTTCTTGTGAAAGTGTCTTTCTCACTTTGTATTTCTCTATGACCTGTTTAAGATGACACTCATATCTAGTGATTTAAACTGGGCTAAGTTACTTGAGACGTGTGCACGCTGTGTTTACAAGTATATTCTCACCACATTCTATCACATCAACATATATTTTTTTCTTATTTCTTTTGTGTCTGTTTTTTTTCCAGGTTTCCCGTACGAAACCACTCCTCCAGAGATCTTTAGCTTCACAGGGAAGTCAGGCTTCGAGCTGTACGGCATGCTGTACAAACCAGACAACCTGGTTCCTGGCAGGAAGCATCCCACCGTTGTTTTTGTCTACGGCGGTCCACAGGTTTGATCTTTTCCGCTGTCTCATTAGATTCACATCATGTAAGCCTTAGGAGCAATAAAACAATGACCAACTTGTCCTTTTGTGATTATTTTTAAATGTGGTTAAACTGAATGCATCGCAGCAGGATGTGATAAGCAGGACTTGATATGAAGAAGGTTTCCTTTAGTGTTTGATCTGTGTTTATCACGAGTGCACCATGCTATGACAGCACAATAGTTAATCTGACACTTAATGAACCACTACTCGGTCTAGCAGCTGTTTATTTTACCACTGACAGGCTTAGATTGTTATTTTAAGTGTCTGACAACATTTTAGAAATGATCCCTACAGAGACAGACTATTTGTTACAATGTAAGGTCTTTTTTGTTTAAACAGGAGCAGCCCCAAAATCACCATCACCAAACTCACAAGACTCTATTTAAACTGTTTTTTAGCATGTAGCCATCATATCTTCACATCTAACTGGGTGAATTACAGGTACATTGTAACCAAACCAGAGTTGGTGATTGCTGGAACAGTAAAAAGACAAACAAAGACGTCTTTTATGAGTTTTATTTTGTTTTCTGTTAAGTCCAGATGAAGTACGTTTTACAATAATGTAATTACGGGTTATTTAAATGGCATCTGGTGGGTTCAGTGATAGCAATATCTGCACAGTTTCTGGTTAAACAAGAAGAATGTGAAAATATACCCCTGCAGCGATCTTAAAATAATATTGTCAGACACAGAGAATATTAATATGAGCCTGTCAGAAGCAAAAACAAGAACTTTTAGTCTACGTACATTTAGGGTTCACACTACACTGCAGCCTGTTTGGCTCTTACTCAATACTGGACCAATTTCAAAAAATGTTTTTCCCATTAGTTTCTTAGATAGAGAAACATGGGAAAACAGCGTTCAGGTTGGAAAACATAAAGTTACCTTTTAAGGCATGTTGCTGATTTTTTTTTTTTTTTTTTAGCAAGAAAAACTTGTCAGCGAGCAGTAAGAGTCTTGCTTTTGGACACTTCAGCCGGACATGTAATTTAAGTGCAACAGGGACTGTTTTTTCACCAAGTGACATTGCTTTGATCATGTTTTTTTTCTCCAGGTCCAGTTAGTGAATAACTCTTATAAAGGAGTGAAGTACCTGCGGCTGAGCACGCTGGCGTCTTTGGGCTATGTCGTGCTGGTCATAGATGGACGAGGGTCGTGTCAGCGGGGACTCAAGTTTGAAGGAGCTGTGAAGGACAAAATGGTAGTTATCACATAGATCATCTGTCTGCTTCAGGACAGACTCGTGTAGAGGAATGAACAGTATTTTATTTAAATGTTTCACTCTTATATGTCTTTAGAGAAGACATTCATTTACTGATAATAACAGTTGGTGTTTTATGACCTCATCGCTATATAGTAGGGTAGGCAGCTTGCATTGAGACATACTAAACAGCCACTGTACAACCACTACACAGTCATTATAATGTGATATCAAGTCACATATAATTGTTTGTAATTAGAAGATATAGTCACTTTTTCCCCTGCGTCTGTGTTTTTTAGCACTTTTTAAACTCAGATAATTAAATTCGTACATGTGTTGTCATTGGATGTAGATTGGTAGTGAAAGGGTTTCAATGTCAGGTGAGTTACCTTTCTGTTCTCCTCCCATCAGGGCCAGGTGGAGATTGAAGACCAGGTGGAGGGTTTGCACTACGTAGCTGAGAAGTATAAATTTGTGGACTTGAGTCGTGTTGCTATCCACGGCTGGTCGTATGGAGGCTTCCTCTCCCTCATGGGCCTCATCCACAAACCTGACGTCTTCAAGGTCAAAACCACTAACATTACTTTACAGATGAGAGAGATTGATTGTATGCAGTCGCGGAAATTAAGACTGTTAGCCACTAAAAGTTATTTTATTGACCTTTTCAACTGCTTTTTTATATGTTACTTTCCATTAAAGTTGTCAGATTATTTTGTATATCTCTTATTTACTGTTAAAGTCTCAAATGGCTTCATAAATCTGGTAATGCAGAACTCAATCTGCACTTGAGACGCATTTCCAAATAGACTTTTTAGCGAGAGGAATTTTAAAAAATACTTTTGTATGACTTCCCGTTATGTTTTTTCAGGTTGCCATTGCAGGAGCTCCGGTCACGTTATGGATGGCCTACGACACCGGCTACACAGAGCGATATTTGGACACACCTGAAAAAAACCAGAAGGGATATGAGGCTTGTTCTGTCGCCCTGCATGTCGACAAACTCCCCACTGAGTAAGAACTGTCATTTAATATACAGACTTTAGTACTAATGCTCTGAATTTATTGTCAGTTAGTTACTATGTCCACAAATCGACTGTGTTAGATGCCCACTATACAAGGCAGTATTATACTGTAGCTTATCATCCGCCTCACAGCCAGGCTAGTTTCTACAGTCAATGTCACAAAATGACAGATTCTAGTTCATTTGTAGGTTGAAGTTAGAGGTGTGTAGAGGTCAGAGTGTACAGTTTGATTTCCTTTAAGCTGTTGTATCAGTTAAGTTAAGTCCTACATGTTTATATGTGAACATGACAAGAGAAACTAAGATCTTCATCTCTCTGTTAAATCCAGGCCCAACAGGTTGCTTATCCTTCACGGGTTTCTAGATGAGAATGTGCACTTTTTCCACACCAACTTCTTGGTGTCTCAACTCATCCGAGCAGGGAAGCCATACAGCCTGCAGGTAGGAGGACTTACTCATTTATACTGACTTTCATGAAAACTCAGGCCACATCCACACTAATGCATTTCTGATCTCCATCTAATGAGTGTTGTTGCAGAAATAATTTCTGTCCATGCTGACCTGCCTAAAACTGTATATCACATCACCATTCACATACACTGGGCATGGACATGCCAGTGTTAACAGGAAGCAGACTGTGTACTCTGCAGTTGGCTACTTAGTTATAGAAAATAGTAAGGAGATGGCGAAAAGACCAGAGATTTCTTTGCTTAGACCAACTATGAGGTGAAACCTCTACTGAAAATAATATGAGTATAAGACGGTCAAGGAGGTGGAAAACAGATTGGAAGTCGTTGCAAAGCAAATACAGCAACATATTAGAGTGGTCCCAGCCCGGAGCATTATCCGTCTCCAGAGGAAGCCATGGCGAAGGGAAAAGAGTACCCACACACGAATTATGAAATCACAAAAGGTATTTAGGGATAGCTATAATGTTCTGACTTTAGACGCCATGATTGATAAGACCCAATTAGAAAGCAAATTAGGATGTCTGCTACATCATTTCCAAAAGTCTCCGTCTCTGCCTGTTCAGACTAAAAGGCAACCCTGGAGTTTTCAAATAAAAACAGGGTCAGCAGCATTTTCAGATGTCTCCATTTTAGAGGTTCCAAAACGCCAGAGTATTGTGGACGCTAGCTGTGAATGTAGAGACAGTAAAGTGTTTTAAAATGAAAACATATTAGTGTGGATGTAGCCTCTGTGATGGAGATGGGAAACTGAATCTGGATGTGTTTTTTCTGTCAGTTCGAGGAGGTCAAAACTCAAGTAACACTTGTATAAAGAATAAACAAGCAACTTTATCGTGAGACAGACGTGTTCCATCCAACACTCAACTGAGGACATTAACATAGGATGAGTGCAAAGCACTCATGTGTCTTGTTCTTCTGCTGGTCTCTTTTTTAAATACATTAAATTGAGATATCAGCCATGAGGAAGGTGCAGTGCTTCCACAGTTTTTCCAGTATTTCAATCCAAGACAGGCTTAGGAAAAATTCAGAAATTATACATGATAATTTCCCACTAATCCAGAAAAGTAAATTTACAAACCTGAACCCACTCATTAACATCATGCATCATGTTGTTAGATCAAATATATAATAATCATAATAAAGAGTGATGAATTATTGATGAACAAGTGAAATAATCAGTTATAAGTACTCGTATATACATATGTAATTTAACACAGATGTTGAAAAGCTTCATTGCTTTGTTTTGATGTGGACAATATTCTGTACAGATGTTACTGAGGCTAATTGACTACGCTCTCTAAGATTAATGTTCTCTTATTTTACACATTTTAAGTTAACATTTTATGGAAATTGAAGTCGTTTAGAAACATGAAACTGTTGTGTTTTCCTGTAATATGTCACCCTGTAGAACTCTGTGATAACTGATGTAAGAATCCAGCTGATCCTGAGATGCTCAAACATGTTTTTCTTTTTTGTTTTTCCAGGTGTATCCCAACGAGCGACACAGCATCCGATGTCCGGAGTCTGGAGAGCATTACGAGATCACGCTGCTGCACTTCCTCCAGCAGAACCTCTGATAAGCCTTTCTACACACTGACCTTCCCTTTCCCTCTTCCTAACCTCCTCTCCTTGTCTCCTCTTTTCCCTTTTCTCCATTTATTTAAACCTGCACCCCCTTTCACTCGATTTTACGATGCGCTGAATGCAAGCTATGCCAAACCACATCACACCTCAAGAGTTGTTTCGTCAGTCTTAAAGGTGCTGAAGCATTTTAGCATTAATTAAGGAGTACAATATTAATATTCAGATTTTAGTGAAATCACCCTGAATGAGACCATCACTGAGAGAAAAAAGTCGTCACACTGTATCTGACAGTGAAGGGGAATCTGCTGAGTTGCTTTAAGGCCCAAAACAAGCAGAGGGCGCCACTTGCCCAGAACAAACAGGGCTAAGGCTTTTTAATGACGACGGATGGTGGTAAAAAACAAACAAAAAATCACAGTGATGATGTTGATGTTAAAAATGCTGGTTGTTGCACCATTAGCAGAATTTTTTCAGCAATGCAAAAAGTTCAGAAGTCGATCTGCCGTGTGCAGTTTTCTCTTTTTTTGTGCCTATTCCTTTTTTTTCTTATTGAGCTGTCACTTTGTTTTTCTGGGACCCAACTGATAAAGTTATTGTTTTCCTGTGTCTGTGAATAAACACTGGAGTGAAGATAGTAAACTCTATAAGAGCACACAAGCAAGCTCTTAACTCCCTTTGTCGTTTACTCTGTGCCCTCATGTGCTCTCATAGATGACTTTTTATGTACTGTGCCACACTTTGGCAGATTTACAAGAAAAAAAAAGTTACATGCCACATTTTTATTGTGTATTGTTAAAAAAATATTTTTATGGATTCTTATGCATTCATAGAAGGTGGAAATATGTAGCGACTTGTTGCTGTTTCACTCACTCGCTTGCTTTAAGTTCACAGAGAGCTTCTCTTTCTTCTTCTGCTGCTGAGGACTTTTGCACATATTACATATATTTGCCTTGGTGCCAACAAACTGACGTATAAGATGATGTATGACACAACAGTTGGCAGTCTGAGGTGCCTTGCAAGAGTTAAAGAGCGCCTGCTCGTATAGTATATATCAGGGAATCTGTCTGAGGACCTACGACAATAAAATGCCTTGTTACGTGTGCGTTTGATTACCATCTGTTTGAACTACCGTGACCTGCTCATGGTTAAATGTACTCTCAGATATTGAAGAAATAAACAGAAGTGAACAATCTTTTCCAAAGTCTTGTCACCAAATGAAATATATTGATATGTGTTTGACTTTTGAGGAAAGAAGATGAAAACAAGATGAAACAAAAAGTGATAAGAAATACAACATAAACCAGCATCATGAGCCTCACTGAGAAGGATTCAGGGGGCTTATGAGCACGACTCTTCAACAAAGACATAACAAAAGTCACTAACCCAAAATCATACATTTACCTCAAGGAGCTTTAAAATCTGCACTACATGAGATTTCATCATGCAAAAAAACAAAACAACTAACACTCAACAAACATATGAATGACCTCAAGACAGTTGTTATTTTGGTATCTGGAGTTATTTATAACAAAGTTTAAAAAAATCAGCTGAAAACATTTTACCTTAGAGCACAAGAGAGAGACTTTTCATTTATCTAACCCTGACACATCTGCATTTTTATCATTTCCACAGCAGGGAGCAGTAGCTTCAAACAAATCCTTGTCAACCCTTTCAAACTCGACAGAAGTCTAACAAAAATTAGACGATCTTCCAAATAATGCATTGGATGCCCCTGAAAGCCATTAAATCCAGATCTGGCAGATTATAAAGCTCCCTATGTAGACCACATTACCACATGATAACATGCTCCCTTTAACTCGGATGCAACAAACACCTAAATTACATTAGTGTTTATTCACTTCACACCAGACATGTAGGATTCTCCAGTTAGAGATATTAGGAGCAATAACATAAGTAAAGAAATATATTGTTTCAAACAAGCATATAAAGCTCAACTCTCCTCTCAGCTTGCTTTGCCTGGGGTCACTTTTCCAAATGACGGGAGGCTCAGGAGCAGTTAATACATAAACATTAATAATTAATATATGTAAATAATTAGCCCAGACCTCTGTCTGGGAGTCTGGGGGATCCTCCCGTGGCGCTGTCTTTTGATAAACAAGTTTCATTTTGATGCTTTTTTTATATGCACTGTGTCACCTTATTTACATTCAAAGTACAAAAAATGTCCCACTGTGGATCAGTTTATTTTCACTGTGAATTAAAAATGGTCATCAGGCCACCCTGCACCCTGTCTGACCTGCAGGCTGTGAGCTGAGTTTCAGTGGTTAATAAGATTGCCTTATATCTCACAGTTCAGTCAGTCATTTAAAGTTTATATTTTATTTTGAACTGTATAGAGATTCATTATGAAAAGCTTGACTTATTGCAAGCTGCTATACATGAATGTTCATTTTCAGAACTTGAACTGTTTCTCATCATGGTTTCATTCATCAGAAGCAGCACATGCTGCTGGGTGGTCGTCGTGTTTACGTGCGGTCGCCTTCAATCATGACCAAAGAGCCAGGATTTATTAAATTTATAAAACTTTTATTTTCATTCACTTCATATAAATGAAATATAAAATATTTAAAGTGTATAAATGTTGAAAACAATACACTGTGCATTATTAAAGCAGAAGTTTTTAAAACACATACAGTAAGAACAACAAAATAAGATTAAGGAGCCCTTATAAAGGGAATAAAGTTACTGTCAATATGACTGAAAATGTCCACTGAGACAATGAGTTGATCGTATGGCACAGCATAGAAGTATCTGATGATCCAGTGCGTGACAGCACAGATCATTAATTAAAGTTAAATACAATCGTGTTTTTGTAGTCCTGTTCTGTCTGAGACAGACTGATGTGCTTATTGCTTTGTTGTGACGGGGGCGATCTTCAGAAGAGTGGTCTTCACAGAGTTGTTTTGTCCCTTTGTGGACATCCAAAACATCCTTTGTATTCTGGGATGCTGTTGTCTGAGCACACTCAGCCTTCTGGGATATTTGCCGTTGAGGTTTGACTCGCCACAGCTACTGAACCACCAACCACCTGCAACAAAAAGAGGAGTTTTATAAATAACCTAATTTCTCCTGTTATTAAGCAGCTGAGACAGTTAATGTGTATTCAGGCTTTTGGGGTCATTGAAGCCGTCGTACCTGAGAGCAGTTCAGCACAGTTGACGTCTGCAGCGAGGTCGTTGTCTCTGTCGGCTGTTGAAAAAGGAAGACCAGATTCTCCGGTTGTCATTATTCTCTCCTGGATCCCTGATGAAGTCTCCTGGTCCAGGTGGAGAGCAAACTTCTTCTCCTCTCCGTCAAGTTGGAGTCGGTAACGAGCCTCCTGCAGCTGCTGTCCCGCCCAATCAGAGAGCTCCACCTGTAGGACGTACTGGCCTTGTTTGGAGATGGTGTGGATGTTCTCCAAGCCCAACCAAAATTCACCTGAAAGGATGAATGTTGAGATTAATTTTTGCCACTGAGGTGTAGTGATGCAGATATTTAAAGAGCATTTCAGAGCTGAGGTTGTGCTCACCATTCAGGCTGCCGAAGCCTTTCTTGTAGCTTTCCCACAGCTGGTTGAAGTTCTGGGATCCATCATAACGTTTCTGGATGACTGTCCATCCACCATCTGCAGAAAAACGAAGATTGGAGGTTGAGCTAAAGAGGCTTATAACAAAGAAATACTTAATGTTTGATTTTATTGACTCTTTGTTGGCCAAAATGTGAGAGTGCTTTAAATCTCTGAGGGACTTTCAATGCTGAAATGTGCAACCCTTTGAACTACAACTTCTCTGCATAGGTCCCTCTTGTTAGTGATTTTTACTGCTGATTTAAACTGTTGTAGTTTTGGATAAAAACTTTGCTCAAGCCTTGCTCAACCTTTAGCAGTGCAACAGTGCTGTTGCATAAATTAAAACCAGACAGCCTTGAGGGAAAGTTCCCGTTTGACTCACCTGAAGTCATTTCACAGAAGACGTTGAAGGGCTCAGAGTTCTCTGGCTGGATTGTGTAGATGCCGCTGGCTCGCTGCCCTCGTGCAAACAGATCTTGACAGTCTCTGGCCAAACCTAAGGAAATCAGAACAAAGAAAACTGTGATCAGTCGAGCTCAGGTTTGATTCAGTACATATGGATATTGATTGGTGACACATGCTTGCCCCTTGTCCTGACAACATGCAGTACAGTAGGTGTGTTCGTGAAAAGCTGTTGTCCTCATTTTCTCCTGATCTTTGGACGGCATGTGAGCTGCTCTGCCAGCAAGTCGTGTATTATAAATTCAGGTGCAAAGGTTTTTTGTCCTTACGTCACTTGAGGATACATGAATATCTCCTGTATTAATACACTTGCTGCTGTAAATTCCCTTTTGCCGCAAGTTTTTGCAAACTGGAGGACGTGTACTTACAAGGCGTTTGTGTTTCACCTCAAAATACGTGTTCGTATATCTTAAGTGCTTAAGGAGGAATGCCCAGAAAACGTTATTAATTCTAAGGCGTTTCCCCTCAAAGGGTACAACCTCTCGCAACAACTACAGGTCAAAGATTTCTCAACATCATTTAGTTTTTTCCTTCCCCTCAGGGTGACTTTGTCTCATCTTTGTTAACCTTTTTTAAATCTGTTTTCTTACCTGATGCGTCTTTGCTCTGCTCTGCCGGCTCTCCCCTCAGTGCCGTCTCTCCATCTCTCCGTCGGTGTGATTTCACTCTCTTGTGTGCGACCTGGTGGATCACAGAACAAGGTCAAAAACCTCTTCACATTAAGGTAATTTTTTAGTCAGAGGGATCATCTTGTTACTGTAAGGTTTGTTCTCTATCCTTGGCTAAATCATACGAGCCGTGCTGTATATTTGATCGTGGTGTAGCTCACCTTGCTCTGCAGTGTTTGCAGGTGCAGACTCTGCTTCTCCAGTTTGTCTTGTTGCTGCTTGATTTTCTCCACCAACTGGTCAATGCGTCTGTTCTGAGCCGCCAACAGCCTCTGGAAAAATAAAACATCTCGTCAGCTTCACAGCATCATCATGTTTTCGATTAAACATCCCTTTCTTTAGGATGGAGGTATTTAGGTATGAAACAATTATACAAAGATCTATCAAGGATCTGGGCTCCAAAAGTGACTGACCATCCTTTACAATATTTACTGGTCTGTGTGTTTTCATCCCGTAAGCTGAATTAACATGAATCAACATGAGAACAGTGTTTTTCTCTCACCTGAATAAATGGGACTCCTGTGTGCTCGCTGTTGTTGCTGTCCAGTGTCGGCTCTTTAAGCATCTCATCCACCTTCTCCTCCAGTCTGTCCATCCTGGTGTGGATGTCCTCGCTTTGTGTCTGCCCCTCCTGCACCTTGGCCCTCACCTCCTCGACCAGCTCTGCCACCACCCTCTCCTTCTCCTCCTCTCCCTCATTGCCTCTTGCCTTCAGAGCTTCATCTTGCTCCCGCTGCTTCCTCTCCAGCTCGGCCACCGTGCCGTTGAAGGCCTTCAGTTTGGCGTTGATGTCTCTCATCTGGACTTTGGTCTTGTCCACATGCTCCTTCAGACCCTGGCCCAGCTGCAGGAGGCCGTGAGCCACCACGTTCACGTCGTCCCAGGAGGCATGTTTGTCCCGGCCACCTCTGTCTGAGGGGAAAGCGGCCGCTGCGTGCACCAGGATGGTCATCAGGAGAATGACAAGCTGTGGCATCTTCATCTTTGTGTCTGCTGAGAGTCTGTTTCAGTCTGAAAGCTGCTTCTGGTTTCTCTCTCTGTCTCTGTTGTGTGCTGATGGACAGCATTGTGAGGTTTTTATAGCCCAGTGCTGCAGCTAGTGGCTCCTCTGATTGGCTGCTGGAGGCTGGAGGAGGGGATGGAGGGGGGTTGGAGGCGTGGAGTCTTTCATAGTAGTTGCCCTTTATGAGGACTTGGATCATGATGCAATGAAAGGTCTAAATTACTGATTAAACTTTTGCTGATACAGGAAAGTGACATGGATCATTTTATAAGCTCAGCTCTTCTCTGTATAAACACTTTGAAGACTTTTACAAGTCTGCATCTGATTTGTAGGGTTTTTTTTTTATGTGAAATAATTTAAGTACACATTTTATATAAATGTATTACATGTAATCACTACTTTTTCCAGCTGCATTTCTCGTAGTTGCTCTTCTGATACTCAAATATTCAACGTAGGCCTGCACCTAAGGATTATTGTCATTATTGAATAGTATGCTGATTATTTTCATAATAAAGTGATTAACTGTCTACAAAATAACAGAAAACACTGGAAAAATGAAAAATCGCAATATCTTAGAGCCCATGATGACATCATTATATGACATGTTTTGACCGAGGCAGAAACCCCAAAATATTTAAATACTATTTCAAAACCAATCATTTAATTTTCACATTTAAGAACCTTTAAATATTTGTGATTTTTGGCTTGAAAAATGACTTAAAACTATTAATGGATTTTCAAAATTGTAGCTGATAAATTTTCTTTTGATCGACTAATTAATTAATGTTTTGATTGATTTAATGTAACAAGCTGCGTTTGGTAATATTCTCTTTGCATTAATACTTAAAAAAAAAAAAAGCTTAAATTACTTAATGACATGTTCATCTAACTTTGTTTTTTTCCATCCCTAAAAAAGAAAAACAAAATTCCAGTATGACGTTGCCAACAGATAAGCAGATAGATGATTTAATACAGTGGTTAACAAGATGACCGCATTTTGTATCGTCCACAAATCAAACACTGATAACTGAATTATTTATCTCAGTAAGTGAAGCGGGGAGGTGCCGTGTGTCTTCAGGATGAAACAGGAATGCTGGAAAATATTCAAAGATGGAGGAGTCAGTGTGAGAAGTAGGGGAAAGTTCACCCCTCAGGCCTCTTTACGCACTCGGGCCTGACAACACAATCCAACAATCACACGCGCACCACGTATACACCCAGACACAAGGCACGTGGTGTACTGATGAGGTACAGATGACATGACACACACATGCAGTACATTTTGGGAAACCACAGCTCTGTGATATTACTCCAGAAAAGCATTTTTAAGAAACACACGTGTGGTCAGATAAAAAAGGAACTTTCCTTTAAACTTGAAGTTATGTTGTAACAAAAGGATCAGCTGATAAATCTGATTTAAATAGTGTGCGTCTACATAAATAATCGATCAATCAAAAACGACAAACATTTTACATTTTCAGCTCCTATATTGTGAGAATTTTCTACTTTTCTTTGTCTCACATGATGATAAACTAAATGTCTTTAAGTTTTGGACTGTTGGTCGAACAAAAAACACAAAATTTGAAGACGGCATTCGGCCTTTAGGGAAGTTATGATGCTCATTTTTGTAATACCTTCCCCACATGTTTCAAAACAAACTAATTAATCAAGAAAGTATTTGTCAATGAGAAAAATAAAATAATAGATAATCCTTAGTAACAGCCCTAATCTTAAAATCAATTTAAAGAACTCTGTAACATTTTAAAATGGAAAAATAGTATTGTAGAAAGTCAGATTTTGACCTGATGGTGGCACAAGAGGAACATTCAGGGGACTAATAACATTCTTACAGTTCATCGTGACATATATGGGACATTATTGATTCCATAATAATTTATTCTAAGTGTAGCCATTTCAATCAAAACCACAAATATGTGCATCACGGCAGCGCTTGATGAAAAGTCGGGATCACCAGTCAGCAGTATTGATCCTCTGTGGACCATGAATGTGACGGACTGGCTGTCAATCCAACGTTTCTCTCCGCAGAGCCACGCAGCTAGCAAAGCTGAAAAACAACTAAATGTCTACAATGTTAAGAAAAGGGTCGGTGTGGTTGAAGGTATTGTATGCAGGATATAATCCCCAGTGAAAGTGAAAGTCATCCCCAACTCTGTCTGCTTGGTGTTTCACCTTGCTATATTTGAATTTTTTTCGGGTGCTATGTCTGTGACTTTCATAGCTTCCTCTTGGATGCAGGTGTCTTACAGTCTGGCACCTGGTTGCTACCTTATTACAAAGTCCCAACCTGACCTGCACCCTGTGCCCAGGAAGGTCCCAACCACAGCAAAACAAGAAGAAAATGAGGGAGTACAGGCACAGGGCAGAATCTCTGCAGACAAATACACCGCTACACACTTCTAGTTGCTATAAGTGATGATTGAGAGGGATTACTTACATGCGAGCGAGTCTAAAGCATAGACTGTGTTATAATGACGGACATGACGGCTCCCCAAAAGTGAAGCCAAAGCATCTCAATCGCCCTCTGGTAGCTGCCTGCATTACAGGTTATAAACCCCTCCACTTCTATGTTAGCGGATGGGACACGAGTCAAATAAATTTTTCCCAAAGATGGTGTCTGTCACTTTAAGTAGTTGTTATCAAGCTGATGTTTGTTCAAGTGTTCGTTTTTCTGAAAAGCTTGGTGTTAATTAGTTATTTGATGCTATAAAAAGGGGTTTGATGTCTTGATTGACAGCTATGTGTGCTAGTCGCTGTGCTCATCATCAGTGGCGCTGCTATGGATTGGTTGTTCGAGTGTATGTGCGAGAACTTGATACCCCGGAAGTCGCTACTGCATAGACTCTGGCTCCAAATACAGTGTGAGATGGCAGTGGTCATATTCGGGATGTTTTAGCTTCATTTTGTGCAGTAAGAGAGAGTGGAGACGTGTCGTTCATCTTTACACATAGCCAGTGATTTATACATTGTGTTTTATAGGAAAATCTTAAAGGATCCCTTTAATGTTTGACTGTCGTCACCAAGTAACAAACTGTTGCAGTGTCAAACTAAATAATAATGGAAACTCAATTATTCTCACCCTCTGACTCAGCACATACACCAAGAAATAGCCTGTCAAGAGCAGGTGGTTTGGAGGCTTTAAAACTGCTGAGACATTTGTTTAATTTTAAGGTCATGACTCAAAATGAAACCAGACAGTCAAAGAGGAACTATATTTGCACGGCATGTTGCACAGCTACAAAGTACAGTGAGATAAAACTTAAACAAACACAGATGCTCGTCTCACACATGAACCAGGAGCCCTGATTTCAGTTGTTTGTATTCCTAATATAGCTTCGGGACATTTAGCTGCCTTTACATCATTATTGTTTGCACAGTCATGGTGTGATCCAGTGCACGTATAGTCTGTGCTGCAGACTGTCTGCACGTATCCTCCAACCTCCCAGCTCATGTGCGTCTGCAGCTCTATCCTGAATCAGCTGGAAGCAGGAAGTTTTACATCCTTACTCAGCTCTACTGAGACACAATGTTCGACTTGTAGATGGAGTTGTGTTTGGACGAGGAAGCCTGCATGTTCAAGGCCTCCAGTACAATAACAGCTCTTTCCTTTAAGTTGGAATAAAAATGTTCAGGAGGTTTCAGACCCTGGAAGATCTGAGTGTAATTTGCGGTGGTGGTCAGAAAATGTTGAAACTAAATCCTCAGTGTTAGAGGATGTTGAACAGCAAACTGAGGGCATTTGCTTTTTTTAAAGTCTTTGTGTAGTTTTATTTTTTATTGTCACGCAGCAAATTATTGTCTATGCCCAAAATAACCAAGAGTCACTGTTGCATTGCATCGCCCCCCCTAATTTTTGGCTCAGAGACATTCACTTTCCTCTCAGTGATTGTAGTGATGTGATATTTGCTCAGATCATCAATAGGTGAAAGTTCTTGGTTTCACTGATAGTAAATGTACTGTAGCTACAAGTCTTGATACTTCAACAGATTTAGTTCTGCTTGTCTGACTTTACTGCTGTATCCAGCTGACCTTGGGCATCCCATCTAGTGTTGTGTTCATTAAAGAGATCTATCAGAGGTACTTATGATGTCATGAGTGTTTGGAGATACTTAAAGCAGCAACAATCCATTTGCATGTCCAGTATTTTACATGTACTTTTGTATATCTGGCTCTTTAGCTACTAACTACTCCACTATGTTCACCAGGTAGCTGTTTCTGCTGTTTGGTGCTGAGTTGGGGTCTAATGGTACACAAAAGTCTTGGTTCGTTGTGAGTTCAGTGCTGCAGGAAACAACCCCAGATCTACAAGAGCATCCTCCTTAGACCAAGTGTCCTCATATGAAGACACCACATTTTGGGTTTCCTTGACCTTATACTTCATTGTACTTAATTTCAACCTGTTATCGTGGTTCATGGACACTTTTTTATGCCATCTAGTGGTAGTGAGAGCACAATATACTAG
>JAPZEB010000021.1:12477396-12487453 GCA_029783705.1 Chaetodon striatus | reverse complement strand
TGTTTGAAGTCAACCTGATAGTGAAAAAAAAATTTGATTTTCTTTTTTATCTGGATACAGCAGGACACAAGGGATGTTAGAGATGTGACGACAGTGTGTGATTTATGCCAGGTCGATTTATATAGCACATTTCACATGACAGATGTAGACTCAGTGTGCTCCATATGTTGAGGAGATGGCAGACAGGAAGTGGCAGAACACTGTGTGCGTGTGTGCCTGTGTGTGTGTGTGTGCGCAGTATGTATAGCGAGAGGTGACAGCGCGTTATTGTGTGACACAAACACTTAAACACTTGAGTCCTCAGCCAAAAGTGATAACATGTTATCTAACCTCCATGTGATGCATCATGTGATGTCGGCCTCTGTGCTGTTGTTGGCTGCAGGATGCCGCAGTGTGTGTGTGTGTGTGCGTGTGTGTGTGTGTGTGTGTGTGTGTGTGTGTGTTCGTGTCACACTGGCTCTATTTGTTCAGCTCTCAGTTTTTGCTTGTCTTCTCGCCGGTGTTTTCCTGCTGCCTTCAGGAAGCAGCTTTCAGGACGGCCTGATGGGTTTCCTGGCAGGACCCCTCCTCCCTCCCCCCACCAGTTCCTACTGGGAGACAATGGGAGGTCTCCCACAGGTGCACGGAGGGGTTATGTGTGTGTGTGGTGATGAGGTGGATTTATAAGGGGAGTAGTGGGCTTCCCTTCAGGAAACTGCAGATTTATCCCAGCAGCAGAGAGGCCCTCGTGTGTGTGTGTGTGTGTGTGTGTGTGTGCGTGTGTGTGTGTGTGTTTGCTTTTATTGCCATGTATGTTAGGCCTAAATGTCCTCACAAGGATAAAGACATGAAACAAGCCTCCTACAGAAGATTAATTTCAGGATTAGCAGTTGGATTTAAGTTTAGGATGATCTGGGATGAGAGTTTAAGTTTTTTAAAAACTGACATATGCATCAAGATGTCGTTTCCTGTTTCAGAAAGCAACAAATAAGTCAAGGTTGAGACTTCATGCTTGATTTTTGGAAACAGCAGCTGCAGAACATTCTGACCTCAGCATCTATTTAGGAGCTGCTCTGGAGCGTTTGATCACATCACATGATTTTTGTCAGCAGCTGCGGAATCACAGATGTTCCCATTTCCATTTTTCTGACCACTTCTTGTCCATGTTGGCTTCAAAGCCGAGCTTCAGAGTTTGTTCTTAATCAAATGCCATATTCCAACTTAACGGTCCATTTAATAGCTGCTCTTCTGCTGATGAAGCTCATGGGTCATGGATTAAAGGAACAAAAATTTTTACTATTTTGTTACAATTAACAAAATGAAGTATTGCTTTAATCAATAAATTGTGTATGGCTGCAACTGATGATAATTTTTGTTGTCGATTGATCCAGGGAATATCAGTTTCCATTATTCAATTGGTTTAGTTTAAAATTAGGCAGAAAAATACCCCAAAATATTACATTTACATTTACATTTTACAACTATATCAATTATCAACCCAGAATTGTTGATGTTAACGGTGGTTAGTTTCAGGATAAACTGAAAATGAAATCAGTGAATGTCCTCACATGTATAGTAATCCTGGTGTGTCATACGGGGTGGAGGCCTGTATTTGTGGTATGTGTCTCTGTTGCTATGTGTGTTGTTCTGTGTGCAGAATTCTGAATGGCTTTTTTTCTCATGTAAAGCAGCAGGACGGTAAAAGTTGCTGTCACTGAGAGAGGATGTTGGCTTTCACTCCCTCCTCGTCTGTCAGATTGACTTCTCTTCTTGGGAAAAAGGGTGGTGGTGGCAGTGGGAATGAGGTCACCGTTTCAGAACACGGCTCCAGAGCCTCGAACCAGCACGACATTTCCTCTCCTTTAACGCAGGACAGCTCGATGTTCTCTTCTCCATGAGTCCGCTCGTGGTACTTCTCCACTCGTCACATGTTCCTACTGAAGCCGAGGGGAAAAACTGTACCAACAACAGAGTGTTCTGTGTTTGACATTTTTAGGAAATGTTTTTGCTCACGAAAGTACTAGTTCAAGTTATTTTTACAGAAATAAGGTGTGTGTTGCTTCTACCTCTGCTTGTTTTATCCCAACTACCCCAAAGGCTTTAAGTCTGATCTACTTGGGTCTCATTTTAGTATTAACTTCCATCGGGGTTAATAAAACTGTACTCACTGAAGTAACTGTTGAGATCTGCAAACAATAAAAACACGAGTTGTCACACAATCTAAACATCTTTCACAGTTTATAGATTCCATAACACTTGTGTAGTCATGCACGCTTCGTTTTCCCGGGTGTAACTGATATTTCCGGTGTTGATAACCTCCAGATAAAGTGTTTCAGATCATTTGGTTAACTGCCTGCTTGTTTACAACCCGTAAAATCATCTGACTGCTCGTGTTTCTTTCCCCATCGGACATGGTTGTGTTTGCAAGATCTCAACAAGTATGTTGGTGAGGACAATAACAGCAATACAGTGCTTCACTTAAGGCGTTTGTAATTTCTTAATAGTTTTATTGGTTACAAGTTATGAGGAAAATAGAAATGTTCTCAAAGGACAAGCCAAGGAAATATGATCTTTTATTATTTAGGACTCTAAACTTGCTAAACAGAGATGCTGTGCACTAATTAAAAAAGGTTACCCTGGAAATTAAGTGGAACTGTATCAATTAAACAGTCTGTTTTTTCTGTAATAAGCACTAAAGCTTGTGATCTTTCCAGGAAACCTCCTGGACATTTTGGAAACCTAAAATAACACCATACTTGTCCTTTTACAGATGAAAATAGATGTAGAGTCATCTTGGATCACAGTGAACAAACTACAACACATGGGCTTTTCTGTATTATGTTCTTATCTCAGTGACAACTGAGTTTATTCCGCCTTGTTTCACAGAGCCCTCGCTTTAGTTCACACTTCTAGTTGCTGATAGTGCTGCAGATATGGAAGATTATTATGTGGCTGCAGCGTGGAGAAATGTGGCTGTCGTGATGATTGTGAGCTGCCGCAGTTTAAAGCTGATTGCAGCATTAAAAGTGAAGAATGTAATGTAATTTGTCGCCATGGTAATACAGACGTCTCAGGCTGTTTTTAGTCAGTCTGAAGAACAATGAGGTTTATCTGTTCACAATAGGAACACAGTGAAGGCTTTACTAAATTAAGGTGGTATGACCACAGTGTGTTCACTGAAATTTGTAGCTGTGAACATCGTCTTTGTCTTACTGCATCATGTGACTCTTTGTGTGTGTGTGTGTGTTTGTGTTTTGGCTGTCTGTGTGAATATATGCACTGTGTTTCTGTTGGTATGTGCCCTCACGTACATGTGTTTCTGGGTATTTTTGTTATTTTGTTTTTGGCTTGCAAGTGTCATTATGAGCATTGGCACTCAGTGTGTGTGTGTGTCGGTGTGTCGGTGTGTTTGTGTGTGAGACTCGACAGCGTGGCTCTCAGCTGGTCAGGATTCGGGGGGTGCAGAGAGAAGGAATGCAGCTTCTCCCTGAAGTCTGTAATTTGCTGTCTGTCATCAAATCAGGGAGAAAAACAGCAACACTTGAGAGGAGTATGTGTGTGTGTGTGTGTGTGTGTGTGTGAGAGAGAGAAAGAGAGAGAGAAAAGAAGAGGGTCGGAGGAGAAGTGAATCATGTGATTAGAGGAGGGTAGAGATGAGGAGAAGCTGAGAAAAAAGAAGAGAATGTTTAAATGAGGGAAACTGATGACTGGAAGAGGAGAAGCATAATGAGGAATGGGAGAATAAAGAGAATAGATGTGGGGAGGAAGAGAGACTTGACTGTTGGGGGTAAATTTTGTTTGCTCAACAATCTAATCAACTTAACACATTGTGCAATCCAGTTTTATGAATAACGCTCTACAGTAATGGGTTTTTCTCAGCCCCTAAGTGAAGCAGCCATCTTTTGGGATGCTCTTCTTGTTTTTTGTTTGTTGCTGTGGATGACTGATAGAGACATTAAAGTGCATAATTGTGTCTTTGGACAGTTTAAGAAAAGTTTATAACACTACTAGGGATGCCATGAAAATTGATACTTCCGTATGAAGTTGATGTCAAATTATGAAAACGTGACAGCACTTGCTTTCTCCAGCACTGTAGGCACTGGAGATGCGATTCTTATGGCCCTGACGAGGCAACATAAACACCTACAAATGTTCTAGTCAGCCGTTAAATACCAAAATAAGAGAGGAAAAACACGTGAAACATGGTTACAAGTGCAGCTGCAGCCTCAACTCATCGAAAACAAAAGTGTGTCTTCTTGAGGTTTTCATTTTAATGCTTTCCAGTGGGAGCACTGTGTCTCAGGCACACTGTGATCCAAAAGCCAGCAGCATTACAAGTGCTGAGCGTCTCATGTTTGGCGTTTTCTGGTAACTTTAGTTTAACGCTGTGCTCGTCACTTTGACCCAGACGTCCAATCACAGTGAAGGAGAGGCATACCACAAAGAGCAACAGTTACATCTCACATGTATAAGCGCTGAACAACAGTGGAGGAGAAATATGTAAACATACTTTAGGCTATATACTAATTTATGCTTGTTTGCCCACAAAATGTCATGAAGGCACAGAGGGTAGTACTTTATGTTCCAGGCGGCTCATCAGGGATGAATAAAATTTAAATGTTTCTAATAAAGGAGTGTGATTTATAGTTTTGTTTTCATTTTTACAGTGGTATAAATTTGGTGTCAAGAATCGTGGAATTTCATTGGTTCTGCTATCGACTACTGAATCTCTGGTATTGTGACTTGCAGAGATACTATTTCATGATAATGATGGTGCAGATGTCGTCAGTTTAGTGCGGTTAAACCAGCAGTTCATCCTTAACATACAATACGTGTACATGGATGGACTCAGTCAGCATATTAAAGGGTCTTTGAATGACTCATAACCTGTAAACCTTTCATTCTGCTCTGTTTTCATTGTGGTGTTGTGTCAGAATATCACCTGTATATTGATATACACACATCCTGCTTTAGTAATTGCAGTGTTTGGATTTAGTACAACATCTTGAGCAGTGCTAAAATGTATTTCCAGAAAAATAACATAAGTGGAAACAAAAGCAGAACTTGTGACGATGGCTGCACGCCAAGTTACCGCTTGTTAAGTTCCTGTAGTGGAAAAGACTCAAAACTTAAACTGGACTTCTTCCATGGTTGGTCCATGTTCTGCTCTCACTTCAGTCTGCTTATAGAAGAGAAAGACCTCAATATTTGAGGCATCTTTGTGCAGCTTGTTGATCTTATGAGGCGTTTATCCAGGTTTAAAGATGTCACCTTAACTTTGGTTAAAAAAAATAAATAAATCAATGGTACAGAGATGTATTTAATGTTTGTCAGAGCTCTGACAGTCTGCAGTATGTCTGAGTAAATCTGTCATCGTCACATGTACTTGGCATAGTGTGCAACGTTAAATTTGGGGTTGTTATCAAACTATGAATGACGTAGTGCCTGCATACAGTCATAATTGTTCATATGGACAGGATATGGCGCTGTGTGTGTTTCTGTGAGCCAATAATGATGATGTTAGAGCAAAACCTCGCCAGAAGTGCATGTGCTCTTTGTTTTATCTTAAAAGACACATAGTTTGTTGTCATTGATACAAACCCTGTCACAGCTCCACTGGAACAAGATAAGTCTGATAAGATCCTGCTTTTAGTAAGAAATCAGAAGAGGGGGAAACAACTTTGTGGGGAAAACTGTACCTTTTTCTTTTAAATATAAGTAGCAGTGTAATCCAACCTGTGTACTGAAGATGACACTAAAACACATCTGGTCATATCTGTAGACAAAGAGTGCAGAAACTGAGCTTAAGTTGCATCAACTGAAGCCAGATTTGTTTCAACATCTAAACCTCTTCTAAATCCATCCAGACAGGATTACATGCTGCTAAAATTACCCAATAAACAAACCACCTTTGAGTCATGTGACTTGTTTATAAGCCCTGGTTAGCTTGTGTTTGATCCTAAACAAACTCAAACTACAGTAAACTACCATGTCCCTCTGGTTCAGACCAAAGTAAGCCCACAAGGTCAGACCACATCTTTGAAAACCTCTTTTGTATAACTTGTGTCTGATAGGCCCGACTGCTGCAGCATCACGTTCACCATGTTTTGACCTGAGAGTTAGAAACTGACAGAAACACTGAGGGGAAACAGAGCGGCAGCTGATGCTGAGCAGAAACATCGTTATCAGTCACAGAAGATTAATTTTCCTTTTCACTGTGTGTTTGAACTCATCTATTGTCCAGAATAACTCCATCATATAACCTGTGAGAATTAGTCCTCTGTCTGTCTAAATGTTCTGGTCCTTACTTTGACAATAAACTGTCTGTCTGCCGCAGTCTGAGCCGACAGGTGATGTGTGTGCGTGTGTGTGTGTGTGTTTATAGGTTATCAGTAGTCAGTCAGCTAGAAGGACGACCGGCGTGTTGCAACAGCATGTGTTAGGAATGTGCCTGAGGCTGCTGGAAAACACATCTGTGTGTGTGTTTGAAACAAAATGAATGACTGCACGTATGTTTGCGTGTGTGTGTGTGTTGGGGGGGGGGGTTACTGTACCCGAGACTGTACGTTTTTTCATGTCTTAAAGACAGAGTGTATCTGTTTTTATGCTGCGCAAGTCTTTCTCTCTCTGTGTTTTAAAAGTTTTACACTCAAAAACATCGCCTTTATACGACTCACATGGACAGAGACTCTGTAATTTACTTAGTAAACCTAAACACCTGTGGTAGTGAGGTGTGTGGTGGTGCAGGTGGATGCACACCGTGTCACAGTTTACACTAGCATCCTGTTGTCCAGTGTTGAGGCTTCTTCACTCTTGCTATTTTTTGTAGCTTCTTTTAACTTCTACTCTTTTCTTGTAGATGTTTCTCGTCATCTCATGTTGAGATGAAGAAATGATGGATTTCTGCAAAACATACAATAAATAACAACAAATAAAACAACACTTTCTGGTGAACAGCTGTAAAAATTGAAGTTTAGGGTAATAAAATAATTAATTACCAGACTCCAGATTTAAGGCAGATTGACTTTGTGTTTACAGCTATCTGAATGTCATTGAGGTTTTCCAAGAAGCTTTAAATGGCTGTCACCATATTTTACAGTATCATAACCCTAAAAAATATCAATACATAAATGTAATTCATGATCTTGGTAGACCGCCCTGTTAATCCAGGTGCGTGCCTCCTTGTATATGTGTCAAGTGGGAGGCAAACCGTTTTTTGACTGCAGTGAAAATGCTGTTTTTGAAGTCTAAATGATAACAAATATGTTTTGGAGCAGAATATTTTGTTAGATGAAAACATTTTCAATTTTGTCAATGATTACATCTATCATTTTTCAATTAATTTTGACTTTTGGACTTCACAACACCCTAGAGTTACTGGAAATAACTGAATAACATGATTTGGCAACAATCCTATGCAACCACAGCTGGAATCTTATTCTACAAATAGTATAGAAGGTTCAGTGGTAGAGCGGGTCGTCCACTCATCTGAAGATCAGTGGTTTGATTCCCGCTCCTCCAGCCTGCATGTTGAAGTATCCTCGGGCAAGATACAGAACCCCAAATTGCTCCCAATGGCTGTCCCATCGGTGTGTGAGAGCGTGTGAATAGCTGCTGAGTAGCAGGTAGCACTATGTATGGTAGCGTCAGCCACGAGTGTGTGAATGTGTTGGAGACAGCAAGTAGTCGGAAGACTTGAAAAGCGCTGTACAAGTGCAGTCCATTTACCATTTTACCTTATGTTTATCTGGAGCTGTGCAGAAATTTCCAGCTCAAACAGAATGAACAGACTTGTCAAAAAAAGCTGTGCACCATCTGAATGTGGCTTTAGAATATGATATCAACATTACAAATGAAGCTTTGGAGCCAACGATTTGGTCGAGCCCAATCTGTGTACTGTTTACACATAGGTGACAAACTGTGACATATACATTGTTGGTGGGCGTTGGGCCGCCACAATCCTCCAGAGCAGCTTCAGTGCTTGTTGGCATATATTCTTGACAGTGTGGAGCTCTACTAGAGGAATTAAACACCACTCTTAATCTCACATAATGTTGAGTCACTGGTGTGACTGTGAAGGCCGGTCAGCGAGCCCTAGTCTCCTGTATGGAAGTATCCACATCCACTGCGTTGGTCTACTCATTAATATTCAGGGTTGTTATTTAATGTGTCACATGTCTGTATAATATGGATGATATGCTGTCCAGTGCTGTTGATGTGTGAGATCTGATAGTGGGTGTTTTCTCTCTCTCTCAGGGCTGAGTGCAGCAGGAAGAAGGGAACCAGCCTGAACTCCAGCTGCATGAATCACTCACTGAGCGGCTGAGAGAGGTAACCTTCTCTGCAACATAACAGCATTCATTTTACTGTGTGAAGTTACAGTCTGTCATATTACAGCCAACGTTTCCATCTTTTCTCTGTAATCTGTATACAGTTATCCAGACAGTGCCAGTTAAATGCAGTTTTCAACTTGGCGTTAGACACTCTCTCTGCTCTTTTCCTGAAGCACAGGAAGAATATTTCCTGTTTGTTTGGAACAAGCTGAAGAGCATTGTTTATTCTATTGAGACATTGTGAACAGATTATGCTTGTCTCTAAAAGGAATACTTAACCCAGAAATCGACCATTTGTATGTCAGTTTCTCACCCCGTGATACCTTGAATATGTGAAGAAAAGTTTGTTTTTCTCGCGTACCTCCACGGTGAACGAAGAATCCAAAAACAGAGAAAATTCTTAATGATTGTAGTAAAAGGGGGATGCATTTAAAAACAGCAAAACTATGTCAAAACACCTGTTTACAAACTCTCACACAGCCCAAGCAGTATAATCAGTCTCATCTATCCATTTGTATGCTCCGAACTTCCAAAACACATGCATTAAAACCTTACTGTTTAAAACTCTTCTGCATATGAGTAGCACACACGAGCAAGCACGTGTTTGAAATCTGAATAGGAGAGTTCGTACACAAGTGTATTAAATAGTAAGGTTTGAGCAAAAATGCATGTGTTAGAGTACTGAGCATACGACTGGATAAATGAGACTTGGGTTACACTGCACGGGCTGTGTGAGAGTTTGTAAAGCGGTGTTTTGCTATAGTTTTGATGTTGTTAAATACGGTTGCCCATGACTTCAGTCCATTAAGGACTTCTGCGCCTGTGTGAGGAAATAACTCTTCATACCAGCAGGTGGTGGTAGTCTGTATTTGTCATTCAAAAAGGGAAACCAGAAGACTGACGGGACAGAATCAAGACAATAGCCAGTTGGCACATTAACATCATGACCTGATGTTGAAAGAACAAATGATATTTAGTGTTTGCTAATAAAAACAATTATGAACCATTTCTGTTTCAGTGCTCAATAGAAAAACAAATAATCTTACCTAATACAAAAAGTTGCTTTGATCTTACAACATTGTGACATTAGTTGTTTGCTTACTTCCGTTTCTCCTCTTGTGTGCTAAACTTAACTGCCAATCAGAGTGACCTCATTCACCGAAGGTCTCCTCCGTCTCTGATGATGATTTAAATGCTGAATCAGCTAAAACAGCCCTTACTGCTGCCAATGGTGTGGGCACACCACAAAAACAAGAGTGACAGACCGTTACCGATGGCCTGTCAGCCGACAGTCAGTGTTTCAAGGCCCTTAAAGTTTCTTTGGGCATAAAATGTATTTATTCAGACACTTGAGACAAACAGAATGTTGGATTTCCCACTGCAGCGTTATGTATGTGAGAAGAATCCTGTGGTTTCTCGGTACAGTTGGATGGTGTGACGCTGTCATTAATGTAGCAGCTGTCTTGTGGTTTTTGGACACTGTTCAGCTCTTTGTTGTTGACTTTGTTCTG
Organism: Chaetodon striatus; assembly: GCA_029783705.1. Taxonomy (NCBI): domain Eukaryota; kingdom Metazoa; phylum Chordata; class Actinopteri; order Chaetodontiformes; family Chaetodontidae; genus Chaetodon; species Chaetodon striatus. The sequence continues at coordinate 12,477,630 of JAPZEB010000021.1, read as the reverse complement.
AGGTGTTTTCCCTGACCGCCAACTTCACTGTGTGTGTGCCAGAAGTTTCTCTACATACACACTCACACACAAATGTAGATCTGAATTTCAGGCACGCATCTTGCACTCTTAGTGACTCAAAACGTCTCTTATAGTTAAGAAAGTCTACTGCAGAGATCTTCTGAAAGCTCAAGCAACTTCTCGTAAAGAGGTCAAAAGCTTGAAAGCTGAAAACGTACACACACACACTGAGGC
>JAPZEB010000021.1:12456979-12467380 GCA_029783705.1 Chaetodon striatus | reverse complement strand
ATACAGTTTAAAGGCAATGCTACCAAATACTAATGAAATGTATGTAAACTTCTGACTCTCAAGAAAGTAATAAAAAATTGTCTAAAAAATTATCTCTCTCATTATTCTGGCATTTAGCAAATAGAAATAATTTTGGTAATCCTAATTGACCAAAAACAGGAAAAGTTTAATCTGATTTAATGTTAGACGGTGAGGGAAAAAAAGGTTATGTGCCTTTTTATATAGTGTATGTAAACTTCTGGTTTCAACTGTATATAGTATGATATATAGTATGCCAGAAACAAATTTATTATGTCCCAAAACCTAGTATGTGAAATGCAGTATGCCAAAAAATACCATACTGCTATATCCGGTTGTTTTTTTAAATATGCAAGTCAGCATGCTTTTCTGGCTTTTATGGCCCACAGTCCTTTGCACAATGAAATATTCGTATCTACTGAGCCACTGCAACAGTATGTACTTTTTAAGGGCAGTTGCAGTACATACTAAAAGTAAAGAGAAGTAAGTGATTTGGAACACAAACCAAATCTAAAGAGAAACTCCATTACATGGTGTGCTTGGATGCAGGCTGCAGATCTGAGCTCTGGTCTGGTCTCCTTTGTGCCACAAATTGAACAACATCCCATCCCTTTATAATGAGAACCTAGAATCTTTGTTAGCTTTGTTAGAAAATTTTACAATTTTATTAAAAAAAAAAAATCACAACAGGAATAAAACTTAATATTTTATAACTAAATGTTGTTTCTAGAGCAGCAACAGTAGTGTTTAAAAAAAGTATTAACTTTTTCTTGTGGAGGTTTAATTGCACTTACAATAACAAGCGTAGTTGTCCTCAGCACAAGTTATATTCACTTCTCTGTCTCCACCGTAACCTCTTTACTCCGTGTTTGTGTGTCTGTGTGTAAAAGTGGCACTGCAGCCCCGATGCACAGACAGTAGGAGGAGAGGTCGCTGCAGCATGATAATAAATTACACCAAAACGTAAAACAGTAAGCTAACAGTTAAAGATAAAAGAGCTGGTGATGTCAGAGCTGCTCGATGCTATGGTTGTCAATACCTTAGTGTCATGACTCGTTTACTACTAGCAACATAAACGCACATCCATGGGAAAAAGCATATATTAAAAGATTGATCTCAGATTTTACGAATCGATATTGGATCATTCAAATGAAGATCGATTTGAATCCGATTAATCAACTATTTAACCCAGCCCTATACAGTTTATCTGCTGGGCAGTCTTTATTAACTCACTAGCTATGTAAATCATCTAGCAATCCATGTTGGTGTCTATCAGCCTCATTGCAATTCAGTGGTCTGATTGGCTGTCCACCTAAGCTGCTACTCTGCTGGCACTTCCAGTATCCATCTCACTGTTAAGAAGCAGAAAAATAACTTAATTAAAGCCCAAATTCCTCCTTAATCTGCAACATGTTAGTCTGGAGGTATAAACTCATATCCTCTCACAGAGTCAGTGATTGCAGCAACACTTTCATCTCTGCCAGAAAAAACTGAGTTCAGACGTTTTACTTACAACACAGCTACACTCACAGGTAACTGAGCCTCCTACCTGCCTGTCAAACAGCATCAAACCACAAACCTTTCCAGGACAATCTGGACTAAGAGAAGTCCTGCAGGGATCAGCTGTGAGGTCTGGCAGCTGCCATTCGGCAGCTAATGAAACATCCTGGCACTGACTATTTACTGGAGATAATTTCAAGCTTGGTCATTCTTGGCTTTCAATGTCCAATGGTTCACTACTAACATTTTTATCACGTCTCATCTCAGCAAAGAATTGTCATTGCCGTGACATCACCCATTGATTTGTGGACTACCATATTGAAGCCTTGAGTTTGGCTTTTTGGCTGCCAACATCTTGGTTTTTTTGGACCTGAAGTGACCATATTTGGAGAGGGTGGAGCTCTGGATGAGCGAGGGGTGGATATGGCTCATAGACTGTGAATGTGCATAACTTTGGACCTTAATAAAATGTAAAGGGGTAACTTAAAAAACAAAACAAAACAAAACAAACAAACAAAAAAAAAAAATAACTATGGAGACCAAAACTGGTTTTTGTACCAAGTAACAGCCTCAAGTGGCCATTCAATGAATTGCAGTTTTTTCCTCTGCACTGGCTTCATTTTTCAGCCTTGGAGGTTGCACCATAGTGACCACAGGAAGAAAGAGTTTTAATGGGAGCGACATTTTCTTTGCGCTCAAACCTGCATCACTTTATTTTTGGTCACTTGGGGCTAGCAAAAGCAAGCTAAACATACTGACATATCAAAGTTGACTTGCAAAGTCGTTAGCAAGCAGTTGGCTTTTTTCATATCCAGCAGGTATGGCACAACATTAGCATTAATTTGGAGTCACATTTCCAACCACTTGCCAAATGTAAGTCCAATATTTCCTCTCTTTTTAGCTCTGTTTTGGTTGCGCCAACACTTTCCTGCTAGTTGCTAACTTTGTTTATCCTCTGTCTTGTGCTGGACAGGTAGTGTACAATAGGTTCATCAGGGCTTTTTGCTAAAAACAGCTGCCTCCTTCTGCTGGCAAAGAAAACTGAGCCAAACCAATAAAGCCACAGACCCTAACACCAAAACAGATAACTGAAACTTACTAAAAAATTAGTCTAGGGGAGCTGCAGAGTTGGTGTTTTCTATGGCAGAGTCCTGCACCAGGTCAGATAACCCACACAATACTATGTAACGAGCAATATATTCTACATAAATTCACAGGTGCAGGTACAGGTAAGAATAAACTACACTGTGGACTGTCACAATGAGTGACCCTTCTCGCATTACACAGTAATTTGGCTCATTTTCAATATATGAACTTTTTCAGTCATCACAATTCACCTAATACGATAGCTTAAAAATTGCCAATTTTTTCTCAAGTTAGGACAGATGGCATGCTTTGAATTTTAAATTTGAAGGTGTACTAGCAGCAGCAATGTGAGTAGCATTACAATTTAACATGTATCCAGATCTGTTGCTCCTATACTAAGTATATTAGACAGTAAAGTCTAATCTATTTAGCATAATTAGTTGACAAACTGTTATAGTAAGTGTAACTACTGTATAGCCCCTGATGCTGCTTGTTACTGAAGTCTGAGAGGGTGGTAGTGAGAGCATGAGTACATTTCAAAGGGTAACAAGCTGAGACCGATTTTGATTGTATGAGCGGGAGTTGGTGTGTGAGCATTCATGTGTATGTGTCTGTGTGTGTGTGTATGTGTGTGTGTGCGCGCGCCTGTGGCAGTAGCAGAGGTCGAGCAGAAGAAGGCTTTCGCTCCATATCTTCAAACAGAGGCATGGTTCTATGCAGCAGGACCCTGCAGACGGTGGCAGTGCCGGGGGCTGACGGGGTGGCTGAGAGGAGTCACACTGCTTCAAAAAAAACAAGACACAACTGCAGGGCAGAGCATCTGATCCATGCACGCGCCTCCACCCTCCAACCACCGCAATGAGGAGGAGAGAGAGGGGAGAGGTTGTCTTCTCTATTCACCGCTGCTTAACTCTCTCTCCAGTGCAAACAAGAGAGAAGAACTCAAGAAGCTACCATTACAGCCCGTCATGCAGCTTAAACACCCTGCTCCATCTCCCTCCATCTCCCCTCCTGGGAGAGGAGAACCAGAAAATGTGCCAAAAGCTACAGAATAAACTAAAAAAGATATATTTTGTTGAAAAAAACGTGCTCACACAGCATGAATAAGTTCACATGTAGGGTTGTCAAGTTCAAATCTTTCAAGCAGTGAGCTAGTAGTTTTTGAAAACGTAATAACAGTTGGAGTAGTTCTAGCTTATGTTCTACTGGCAGCAGAGGTATAGTAGCAGAGGTTAAAGAACTACAGTAGTAGTAGTAGTGGTTGTAGCAGATATAGTAACGGTAGCAGTAATACTGGTATTCTTCGAGCACGGATAAAAAAAAAAAAAGTATTGGTAGTGATTATGGTTATAGTAATAAAGGAAAGTGGTAATAGCTATAGCAGTGGAAGTAAGTAGGAGCAGGAGCATACAAATAACAGCAGTATTTGTAACATAAGTATCAGTGCAGGAATCACTTGCAGAAAGTAACAAGGTACATTTACTCAAGTATTGGACTGATGCACAATTTTGAGGTATTTGTCTGACAGCTGCTTTACTTCTTATTGTGCAGGTTCAGCTTTTACACTGGACATTAGACAAGCTATATATGAAATAATGATCTAAGCTCATGGGTCTTGCTAGTTTGCAGGCATTTTGCAAGTGTTTTTCAAGTCATGTACAAATATCAAGTCATGTGCAACTTTCAAGTCATGACAAATTTCAGTGTCGTACAAAAATTATGGGGATGGACCAAATCATTCCAAGTGAAAAGGCCCCAGACTTTTTTACGTTACAAATCAGTGTTTCTTCAATGCTGTTTGGCATGTGGGACATGGGCCGCTAACCTAGCACCTGCTAATCTGTGCTCACCTTTTTTTCTCTGATAACTCAAGATCCAGACATTCAGGAGGTTTTTTACCATGAGCTGCATTATCCGCAGAGGTCTGCTCCTCTCCAGAACAAATGGGCCAGGTGGTTTAAAACACTGAAAAAAGCAGTTTCATGTAACAAATCAGTGTTTCTCCAATACTGTTTGGCATGTTGGAATTGGGCTATTAACCTAAAGGTGATTACACATGAAAGAAAACATATTTATCACATTATATTTCATTTCTACCAAACATATTCCCCTAAATCCTACAAACTTGACCTTTAAAGCCAAAGTCTACTTAAAAGTCACTCATGATTTTGTCGAGTCACCTCTGGTTTACAGAGCTTCGAAACTCATCTCACTGTCTTCATTAAGCAAATAGAGCTGACTTGGGTCACTTAAGTTTTCACATATGAGAGGAGATAGTTACCCCTGTCTTTGCTCAAAGATGCTATATGGTGTCAGATGTGAATGTCCTTCTTGCGATTTATCAGGTTGTCCTGTGACTCCTGGTTGAAGACCTCTGATCTCTTCCTGTTGGAAAGTGTGAGTGGTTTTACTCTGGTGTTCACAGACAGCGGATTTAATTTGTTTCAGGTGTTAGTAGTAGAAGTAGTAGTTGTTTATTTCGAGTATGTAAATAATACATGTAAATACAATAAGCAAAAAAATAAATAAATAAATAATAATACAAAATGGACAAACAAAGACAACCTGAGAAAAGAAAAACAACACAATAATTCAATTTACGTACCCACAAAGGGGTGGAAGAAGTACAGACTTATTTAATCCCACCCCTTCTCCATAAAGTATTAATAAGAAATTATTTTATCTTCCTCTTTACCTTACTCTTTTCTTATTTCTTTGTATTTTTGTTGTGCTGGCAAAGAATAAATTAAATAAATAAATAATAATTTAAAAAAAAGAATGCATAAACAATCCATATAAATAATACCTTTTGTTGCTAATTTTCAGTGAAAGTAAAAACAATTTCCTCCTTCACATTGTTTCAGATAGATGAACAATGACATTAGCATTGGTCAGTGTTTTTTGTTTGTTTGTTTAGCAATATTTCTTAAGGTGTAAATTTTCTCATCACTGAATAAACAGGCTTAGCAATATGATAACCTCACTAAAGCTGTCTTCTCTTTGGAGGAAATGACATCAATATTTCCTTACCGTTGCAGGCGGGCCAGACAGCGTTGATGCTAGCTGTTAGCCATGGTCGGCAGGAGATGGTGCGAGCCCTGCTGGAGTGTGGTGCTGATGTTAACGTGCAGGACGACGAGGGATCCACAGCTCTGATGTGTGCTAGTGAACATGGCCGTGCTGAGATCGTCAAACTGCTCCTGGAACAGCCTGGCTGCGACATATCCATCGTTGATAATGTAAGGCATTAACATTCAGCTGATGCACTCACTGAGGGAAACTTTAAGTAACTTTCACTGAGCTCACAGATGAAGCCAACTGTTGGATCTCTGACTGCTGAAAATATCTGAGCACTTTCTTGTCTGGGATTCAGCTTAATCTGCTCTCAGGAAACAGCTCCTCATGGGAAATAGTTCTCTGCAGTTTCCTCTCCTTGTCACCTCTTTTTCTGCCTCTCTTCTTTGGTGTTTTCTTTGTTAGCATGGACAGGCTGAGAGCTAAAGAGCCATGATCAGATTAGTTTCATCTGCCTTCTACTGAAATCAGTGCTGTTTACAGGAAGCACAATCACTGGGCTACTCACAAGCCCCCAGGGGATGAATTAAAAAGCCACAACTCCTCTGTTCACAACTGCAGACTTGCAGATTTCAGACACAATGCCCTGCAGACTCTTGCATGAGTCTTCTGCATACTTCACCACATGACCTAAGTCAGCAGCAACTGTTAAATGTCCCAAAAACAAAAAAGGTGGGAAAAAGTCCATTAGTAATTTATTTTAGACTCTGAAAGCTTCAGACTACAAGATTTATTATTTGGTCAACCAGTGGACTTGTATTACTTACCAAATGTAAAAATCCATTAAATCATTGTAGGTTTAGTGCATCAGTCAGTCAGTGGGATCATTTATTTTTCTCAAATAGCAGAATGCTTAACACTGGAACGAAACTCTCACTGCTGCTTGTGACATTTTTTGCTTCGCTTTTTGTTAATCTGCACAGCCGAGTGTTGTAAAGTGATTTTACAGAGGATTGGTATGGATGCTTGAAGAAAGGCCAGGGAGACAGATATTTGAGCATTCACATCTGTGCCATGAATGAGTTGGCCATTCAGTGCAGGCAGCTCCTGGATTGTATTTCAATGCAGCACAGCTGGGCTGAGAGGTAGGCTTCGGGGGGGATGGAAAAAATTTGAGGAAGCCCCCACCACTGCTGTCCACTGAAAACACAGAACAGCATGACAAACATGACAGTGAGACACAGTGGAGTTACATTTAAAAAAATATATAGTGCTGAACCTCATGTTTTTATTTCATGCATTCTTTTAACTAGAGGTGTGAGGATACATAACTTTCGGTTCCACTTCGAAAGCTTGTTAGCGGGACCATGCTATGCAGGGTAGCTCCTGCATGTGTAGCTCATTCAGAGAACGCAAATGAGAAATTGTAAGAAATTGCAATTTGCAATAAACTGACATTAAAGAACTAGTGTTCACATCACCTGTGAATTGGCAAAAAGTTGCACTTGAACACACCGCAAAGACTACAGCCAATGGCCAACTATTATGTACATGCTGCGCCTGTGTGAGAGGAAATGACTCTTCACACCAGCAGGCAGGTAGTAGTCTGTGTTCGTCATTCAAAAAGGGAAACTGGAAGACCGACAGGACGAAGTCAAGACGCTAGTTAGCCAGTTAGCACATTAACAACACAACGCAATGTTGAAAGAACAAATTATATTTACTGTGCACTAGTGAACAATAACACAAACAATTAAGAACTGTTGTCGCCAAAGAGCGTAATAGCCAAAAATTATTTTTTTTTTCGATCTCATGTCCTCTTGACTTGAACTTTTTGTTTGCTGTCCTCATGTACGTTCCTCTTTCCATGCCCCGAGCTGAACTGCCAATCAGATTGATTTCACTCACTGATGGTCTCCGCTGGGTCTGACGCCAATTAAACATGTTAAATTGGCTGAAAAACAGCCGACAAGAGCACAATAGCAACTACTGTGTAGGGCACACAGCAAAAGCTGTGGTGACAGATGCTGACCGTCTGCCTGAATGTGCTAAACCCTAAATTGAGTCACCTACCAAACTGTACATTTTGTGTACCTTTACACCTCCAATATTAACCAGAGAAACTTGCACATATGGCAGAAATTTTAACTATAGAAAAAGATTCAGTGTCTGTTTATTTAACATTACATTAAACCGATATTACTTCTTACCAATAGTTTTTATAGGATCTAAATCACAGGATCTCTCACTGGGGATCCATGTCCTGATGATGTGTCTGTTTTTGTAATCGAACTTTCTCTGCTATTACAAAGAAATTCTGAAGATGCAGGGCGTATGAATGTCCTGGTTGTTTACTGGCCAATCAAGGATGCATGACAGCGACTTAACGGATTGGAATGAACAAGTTGTCCCGACATCCATCATGAGACTGATGTAACATGGTCCATCCTAAACTGTGAAGCTCTCTGTTCTGTCATGTTTTTATTAAGCTCATTTTTACTCTCTCTGCCCTCCTACTCTTTCTGTTTCTCCCTCTCTCCTCTGTTTGTAGGATGGCAGCAATGCTCTGTCAATCGCACTGGAGGCGTCTCACAATGACACAGCTGTACTGCTCTACGCCCATATGAACTATGCAAAGACCCAGCCTGCTGTGGTGAGTCCACCTTCCCACCCACCAGCTCCTCTGTGGAGAATCGATTGGGTGGTCACGCTTGTAAAAGTATTAAAAAACAGTGACAACAAAACAAAGTTCAAAATATGGCCTACCTCATAGAAGAGTCACCTTTAGTTTCAATGCAGACTCATCTTGTTCTGTTTTATCACGATTAAACAGCCTTGGAAGAAAGAAAGAAAGAAAGAAAGAAAGAAAGGATGAATAAATATCAACATTTGGATTCAGGAGTTTACTTTTCAGATGGCTGTGGTTCATTTTTGGTTTTACAAGCTGAAAGGTAAGAAAGCCACCAGCTTTAAGTCAGCTGGGAAATGGCATGCAAGCAGGCTGAAGTCTGTGCAGGTCAAACTCACAACATAACTGTACAGTGAGCAACGTCTGTTGTATTTAAAGTGGGTCGGATCAGTTCCTCGGCAGCACTCCAAGCTCCAGTTTGGGTGTGGGCTGCACTGACTGAAGGTGCACTGCTGCCCCCTATAGGTGTTACAAAGCTTGTGTGGATTGTGTTTTCTGGTAACACAGAAAACTGTATATTTGATCACTACAAAAACATTTCCATAAAATTAATGTAAACTTACGATGTAAATACAATTTAAGTACACTAAATAACAGTCAGTAATGGATCATTTCTGGCTCTAAAGCATAAAATATAATCTATGGCAGGAAAAATAATTATTTTAATGTAATTTAAATCATGTTCTTTATATTGTGTCTTTCAGGGGAGTCCGAAAGCTCAGCAAAAGAGCCCCAGCAGCCCCAGTAAGTCCTGGCCTTCAGACTGAAAGGATCACGGCCGCTCATGTTGACGGACAGACCAGCAAACATAACTGGATCTGAGCTGTGAAAAGCTCCACTGGAATTTACTTAAAAATATATGTATTTATATATTGCCATATGTCCTGCATTTATAAGTACTGTTAATATGAGAATATTATTTTTCCATAAAAGTCATGAATGGTTATATAATATACTTGACTAATAAGAGCTCCTGGCATGTCTAAATGAGGTCTTCAGCACTTGTTTTTTTCAGGAGATGAGACCTTTACATTTATTTGCACTTCACTAATATTTTTACTGTTAAGGGCAACACACACCGGTGTGATACAATGCACATCAAAAAAACCTGCAACTATAATTTTTCATGTAAACCCACACACTGTCATAACAAAATGTGTCAAGACACGTTACTGTTTTAGAATAGTGTGCAGTACACGCTGCAGAAAATTTATTTTATTGGCTCGCTGATTTGGCAAATCTGGCTACACATTCTTGACTACTTCTATCTACGTGTGCGATGTGTACTGCAGATATCACATGACACGACACAGCCAGTGTGTGTTGCTCTCTGGTCTTCTCTTTCTGTCCTGCCTTGGTTAACTGATCTGTGAACCTCTTCACCTTCATAGTCTGCACTAACTGTCTGTGCATTGTATGTTCATATAAATATATACGTATATATAAATATATATATTCATGTCTGAAATAAACATATTTACATAAACATTGATTAAATGTATTTGTTCGGAAAAAGTCATAAAAATGCCATGATAGTATGCCATAAAAAGCCATAATGTAATATGCCAGGAAAAGTCATTAAAAAAAAGTTATAGTAAAGTATGCCATAAAAAAATAATAAAAACTCACAGTATAATTTGCCATGAGAAATCATAAAAATGTCATAGCAGTGTTTGTCATAAAAAGTAAAAAAAAAAAAAATAAAATAAAAAAACTAGAAAGAAAGTCATAAAAATGTCCTATTATAGTATGCCAAAAAAGTGTCATTGGATATTGTATCATAAAAAGGCCATAGTATATTATGTTATAAAAAGTCATAATAGTATATATATTATACATAGTATAAAATAAAGTCATACAAATGTCACAGTATAGCATGCCAAAGATAAGTAAGTGGATAGTATGTCACAAAAATGTTACAATATTGTATGCCATAAAAAGTCATAAAAATGTCATACGTCATAGTATAGCATGTCGTAAAAAAATCATGAAAAAATGTCATCGTATAGCATGTCATTAAAAATCATGACAAAACGTCATAGTATAGCATGTCGTCAAAAATCACGAAAAACCATCATAGTATAGCATGTCGT
>JAPZEB010000021.1:12416596-12430454 GCA_029783705.1 Chaetodon striatus | reverse complement strand
CTGGACAGGTCACCAGACTATCACAGGGCTGACACATAGAGACAGACAACCATTCACACTCACATTCATACCTACGGCAGATTTAGAGTCACCAATAACCTGCATGTCTTTGGACTGTGGGAGGAAGCCGGAGTACCCAGAGAAAACCCACACTGTCACACCTGGGGTTCGAATCCCCCACCCTCGATTCAAACCGGGATCCCTCTTGCTGTTAGGCGACAATGCTGACCACTACATCACCATGCTGCCCTTTAAGGGTTCATTTTGACTGATAATAATTTAAATTCAGTAATACTGTGATACCGTGAAACTGCAATATTTTTTGATAGTAATCGTACCGTGAAAATTTTACATCATTGGGACCCTAGGTGCAGCACAGTGCATTCTGGTAGTTGTAGGTTTTCTACCTCTTGAGCAAAGCAAGTGCCACAGCCATTTTTCTCTGGTCATGTGGCACCTGTTTTAAAAATATCTGCATCTTTCCACTTCATAGGCAGCCCAGTTTTATTAAAAGACTGTTTTTCCAGCAGTGAAATACTTAATTAATCAATCTAATCCTTCCACCTTCTCATCATGCTTTAGCCCGTACACTCTGGCAGATGAAATTGACCAGGAGGAGAGGAGCTGGTACGCTGGTGGTATGAGACGTAAGGAGGCAGAGGAGCTACTGAGGGGGAGGAGGGACGGGACGTTCCTGATCAGAGACAGCCAGACTCAGAGAGGCTCCTTTGCCTGCTCTGTTGTGTGAGTACCATCACATTTGAATCCCTTACTCATTTAAGATATCCCCAAATGTTGCCTCCTCTAATCCTAATGGATCATACATTTTTACCAAAACCTGTGTTGCTCTAGACCTAGGGATCCAAATCACCCTAAAAACATCCATATTATTATTACTATTGTTATGTTTTGTCTCATGCAGCGTTGATGGGGATGTGAAGCACTGTGTGATCTACAGGACGTCCACAGGGTATGGCTTCGCTGAGCCCTACAACCTCTACCCGTCTCTGAGAGAGCTGGTCCTCCACTATCGACACACATCCCTGATCCAACACAACCAGCAGCTGAATGTAACCCTGGCCTGGCCCGCTCTCAGCCAGCAGCCCAGCTGAGACACACCAGCACGCCACCCTGATGGCACTTTCCCAAGGCTTCACTGTATTTGCACCACCGACGCACCAACACCGACACTGTTGCCAGGCTCTAACAGGGTACCGGTTAGTGTCGTCACCATAGGAGAATTTCCAGAAACAGTTTTAGTGCACAGATTTGGATATCTTAAAACCCTACACTGTTAAGATGTCAAAGCAAACAAAAGATATTACGGAACAGCAGTCACTCAGATGCTTGGGGCAGATTTTTAGCAGTTTTTCCTCAGTAGTTTGAAGGTTGATTACTTCACTGACAGCTTTTTTAGTTGAATAGAGTGGCTGCATATTAACAGCAACTCTGCTCTAATATAGTTTATTTTGTAAAGCTATTATTCCTAATATTAAAAATCCCATTTACTCGCCATCTGCACATACAGCTTGCAAAACACAATTGGGATTAAGTACTTAGCTGTTCACAGAATTCAGCACTGAATTAAATCTTGTGCAGCAGTACTGAGGTAGTACTGAAATACTGCCTTGTCATAACAACACGAGTTGTGGTGTCAGCGAGTTTCCCAAACTGCTGCCGGTATTAAAGCTGCAAACATCTTAGCAGTGTAGTGGTTTATAACAATGATATCAGGGTAACACAAAATACAAGTATCTAGCTTCAGAATACGAAACTGATCAAAGCAGGAACAAACAAAGCAGAGAGATATAATTTGGCTTGCTGTTGTTAAGTATGAAAAGGAAGGTATATTTCCTTGGTGGAGAGAAATTGATTTTTTTTCTGAAAGGCAAGAAACCATAAGTATTTAGGAAGCAGGTTTCATACAGTGTTGACGTCATGATCTCTAGATTTGGCCACTCTTGCCTCAAACACTAAAATATTTTTGTCCAACAATCCAAATTACTGCTCTGCATCAGCCACCTTCCCTCCACAGTGCGTATCTTAAATCACTACAGTCAGTGCAGTTGCAGTGTTTAAGCTGGGGAAATGAGCTCAGGATGGGACTCTGCACTACCAAGCACATGTGCATCATGGGTAGTGTAGAGTAGAAACTGAGGAGACACACAAGCACTTTATCCGAAACAAGACAACCAGAATACACACAAGCACACGGATGTGAGCTGGAGAATTGTGAGGCACTGATTTCACGTGTTGATGTTGCTGGTTGGAAAGAAGTTTTTATTTCAGTGATATATAAAAAGTTATTTTCTTACCGTCATCTATATTCTGCACATTATCATCAGGACATTACAACTGAGAGGAAATAGAAGTTCATGGATTTTACCTCTGGGGTTTATTTAAGCTTCACAGCCCCTGTGTGTAGAATATTTTTGTCATTATAGCATCTGTCAGATTATCAGCAGATTATTTTTGTTCACTGAAAAGAGACAATCATGTTTAAATTTGAGTAATCTATGTGTTGCTTTAAACTCACTCATTAACACTTTAACGTGTTAGTAATAATATATGAGCGGGTATTAACTGTGAAGCAGCAGACATGAGGCACAGGCTGATAATGAAAGCATTTCTGTGTGTTGTGTACATGCACATTTGGATTATCGACCCAAAATAAGCACAATTACGTCTAAGTATCTAGGAGAGATCAGTCTGTTTCAGATGAATCTTTAGAGAATCAGCCAGATGTTTTTTTAGTTTCTATATTTTTTGAAGATTTTGGTTGGTGTTGGGGATCCAGGAGCTTTGATAACTCTCTGGAGTCGGATATGGAGCGATAACGGTCTTTAAGATTTTGGGTTCTGGTTGAAAAGTGCCCTTAAGTGTTCCTGTTCCAGCCATCGTGATTTTCTTTGTGTTACTCTCAGGAGCGATGTCTCGTCCCCTATATGAGTATGGAGTGTTGGGTGTAAACAGCAATGTTGTGATGGACTGAACACTGACGTTGTGTCAGGATGGATACAATGCTACAACAGCACAAACACCCTGGAGTACCCTGAGAGAGAGTATTATTATCAAAGGTAGCTGCGTTCCTATAATAGCATCATATTTCCTATAATCATTACATTTAACTGTTTTGTAAACGTGTCACATGGACAGAATTCCCCAGCAGTTTCCACACTGAGGTGTTACCACACTTAGCACGAAAATACCAGGGGCCAGATGCATAAAACTAAACTAAAACTGTGTGCATGCACAGGGGCAGGAATATGAATATGCATTACTTTTTGTCAGTTATAAAGCTGTGCGTACGCCCAATTCTGTTTTAAAAATCTCAATCATAGTGGTGCTGAGCACACACACATGAGCCTCACGGGTTTAGAAACTGCTGCACAAGTTGAAGCATCACACTAATGTTTCAGTCCTGCTGGACACTCTTGACGACCTTCGAAGTCCAGTAAGACCGAAACATTAGTGTTACAATAAATTGCACAGTGTGCGGGATTTTCTCTTAAAAGACTCAAAGAACATTTCTACAAACCATCGTCACGCTAAAAAAATTATTCATTGTTCAACGATTCACTCAGAGCACTCATGTTGAATCTGAATTCACCAAGAGCTTCACAGGGTAACGTTAAACAATCACTAACCAGGAGCTGAATGTAAACAAAGATGATTAAATTCATCACTCATATATAACTGAATTTAAATTAACTTTATAAATGCACCATTGACATTGACAGTGACATTTTACAGCACACTGTGCACCCATCCAAAATACTAAATGCTTCATTTATAAATACAAGTTTATGTGTGTGTGTGTACACATCGTTTATGCATCTTATCCCAGGTGTTTAAAATGTACTTTCAGTTTTAATGACAAAATAATTAGCAAAACAAAGGGTGATCATTTTAGAGGTGTAGAATTTAGATGATTGTTAAATGTTATACAGGACCTGAAGTGAAACTAAATACACTGGAGCTGAAAATGTATCGGTGATACATAGTATTTTAAAGGAGCTGTGAAGAAGTACATATGAAACTATCATTGCTTAAATTTTGCAGGCTTGTTAGTTAGCTTTGCTGGCTAATTGGTGACTAGCTAACAAGGTATGATTCCAGCTATTGTGGACCAAATGTAGTGTATTACCATAAAATGTGACAAAATGATGATACTGAAATTCACTTGTGGGGTAAATGTTGGTACACAGCAGCAGAACATACCTGAGATGATTTTTTACTTTCTCTTTAAGAGTGAGGTATATTCAAAATAGTTATAAATATTATATTTTGAAGTTAAAGTTGTTTACATTTCAGGCCTACCCTTGGTAGGTACCAGGGACTCCTCTGATCGTGCACTTTGTGAGTGGAAATGAAGTGGTGCTTACAGTGAGATACAGTGAATCATTTAAACTATTTTTATAGGTGAAAATACAGTAGTTATTAAATATGCCATTGTTAGTTTGGGCTGCCCATTGAGGTTACTGTATGTATTTTTTCCTGTTTAATGGGTCACTTTAAATGCACTTCTCTCTTAGCGGTCATTAGTCAAACATGTGCTTGATGCTCGTTGCACACTTGAAGTTATCAGTTCAGTCAGACTGTTTACTGTCATGAGGGGAGCTGGAAACACTGTGTCCACGCCCCACTTTGTGGCAGTGAAAAGGTGTAAATGTTTGATTTTGCATGTCATTGTTAACAGATTATCTAGGTATTACATGTATTACTGATTATAATATACGGCTGGATACTGTTTTGATACCGGTTCTGGTACTATAAGTTCACCACCAGCTATAAAAGATATGTTTTGTTACCTTTCTTTGATGGGTTAGCCGTATTCTGTGAAATCCTTGAGGTTTTTTTTTTTGCTTTGTCTCCATCACTGGTGCTAAGCACTCATTGCTGTAGTTTTCCTTAAATGCACCTCTCCGAGATCACCTGTCAGTCATACTGTATGAGTGATACTGTGATATCCGCTCTATCAAAGCAAATGGAAAGGCTTTCAGGTTAGGTGTGCTTTGTTGTGCTTGTGACCACATGAATCTGCGATATAGTGTTGCACAGTAGTAAAATGTAGAGTGCTGCATTGCACAGGTTGTGGACAGAGCAAACCACAACCACAAGATGGCGCAGCATACAGGACTTTAAACCTGTGTGATGTTAATCTTTAAAATGAAGAAGCAAATTCTGAAACTTTGATCAGCTGTTGATGCTGTTTTGTAACACACAGTGCTTATGGACAAGCAGTGACACACTCCTGTGTGTAGAAATGAGGACTCTGTAACAGTGGTGTAGTCTAAAAGCAAATAGAGAGAATACTGTGAAGTTAAGGGACACATGACTCACACCTGCTGCCAGACTGTTCAGCTCTGTTTGCCTGAATTTCTGGCCTTACAGAGTGTTCATTAAAACTAGGCTTGGGTGGCATCTATTTTTTCATACCTACATATGTTCCTGAAATTTCACCAGGGTTTGAGATATATGACTGTATTTCCCACCCAGACCAGCGACTTTCCTCCGAGAGCTCTCTTAAACTTTTTCAGTATAATAAATACAATATAAACCCACAAAATGTTAAGACAGGTAATATTCTTACACCTATTTTTCATATTAAACACAGAAATACAACTGCACACCTTCTGAATTTAAGTTTCTCCCTTTTACCAAACTAAGACTAGCTTCATTGTTGTGTTAACTTGTACTAAAACACTTCATTCTACTTCGACAACCCCTTCCACATTTAAGAGGACTGTTTGCAGCAGAAATGCTAGGGTCTAGGTACCAGGACTGAAGTGTTATTTTTGGTTCCAAATGTACCAAACTAAAAGTGTTTGGTGGAAACGGGGCTTAATTTACCAGGTTAGATGTGAAAATGTGCTGTTTTCCATCCATATACTCTCTCTGCTGCTGCAGAGTCCTATAACGTTGTCCCCACCACTTGCAGTCAGCTCAGCTGCCTGTTGCACCAGTCTGACCTCATGTGGTGCATGATGTGCACTACACCCATAATACAGCCTCTTAAGGATGAAGTTAACAGAGATATGAGTGTCTGTGCTTTTAAGATACTGAAAATCATACTGTCAGGATTTCTAAATACCCTGGTGTAATATCGTGATACCGCCCAAGCCTAATTATGACACTGTTTTTCTTCGTAAAGTGACTTGTTCTACAGTAAACATGGATGGATACACCTAAATTACTAATATTACGTAAGGCATGATGGAGTGCACGTCTGGCATGTGAAACCAAAACGTAGCCATCTGTCCCTTGTCATTTGGGATTTGTTTTCTCTCTCTTTTTTTTTTTTTTATTACTTTTTGCACATGAAATAGATGAATTAAGTGTTAATGTAAGTCCATAACTTGAAATATAAATGTATGTTAATATTGTGGATTCTAAGAAAAGAAACTTTACATATCCCAGCTAATTTTGTAGCAGGAATGCAGAAAAGGTTATAGAGCTTATATGTGCACAAACACACAACATAGACTACACCACTGCTCTGTGGGGTTTAGATTTAAAGCATCGTATTTGCACATACGTATCTCATGTGAGGTGGAGATACTACGACCGTCTTCATGTACATCCACCCTGCTACTGGAGCAGGTGGTGGTGCTAAACATGGATGAGTTGCTAAGAGATTGATAAGTCGTAGCACTGATAAAGCACTGATATGAGTTTTCAAAAGTTTTTTTTTTTCCCATTTAATTAATGAGCTGACCACTTAGTAGTAACTAGCTCTGTAAAGTCAGAAATCTTTTTTTGTTATTGTATCTGCGCAATTTGGTCTTTATTCTGTTGTCTTTTTGTAACTTACCTGTTTTATCATTGTGCAAACAAAAGTGACAGAGATAATGAAAAACACATTTTAAAATGATTTATGTTTCGTAGGAGAATAACTGGTGTCTTATATCATGAAGTGTGTGTCATAATGTATTTTCAGCCGCAATCATAGTTCTGTCCAACTAATTCTACTCTTACCTGATGCTTTAACATTTGCTGTTGTATAACACAGAATTATACACAGCTATAGAAATTGTTATGTAAAAACAAAATGAATCTTAGGAGCAGATTCAAGTTTTACTTTTACAATTACCCAAGTAATAGTTTCTTGGTAAGCTATTATTTAGCCTTCAACCTTTTAGCATCATAAATGTTTGACTAATTGAAAAGAAAATCGAGTGATTGCCATTTTGGTTTTTATTTTTAGACTTTGTCATCTTTATTTGACAGTTAACTAACACATGCTCCATAAAACCCCCCATCAGGGAAGTTTAACCCGTTCAGATCCCCCTGTCCCTTCCAATGGACGTAACTGTTCCAGGATGTCTAGATCTATGATTACTGTCATGTGACTCCACCCAAATGAACAGACTAATGGACTGCAGTAGGGCCACGCCCCCTTTTTTGAACAAGCACGGCGACTGTGAGTCAAGGAGGAAGGGCAAGGCACGTTTCAGTCTGTTAATCATATTGTTAAAGTACATCATTTGTGTTTAAACTATTAAAAGTAACCATAGGGATGTTATATTACTTAAATATGTCAAAAATCATATGAAAGATTTTTAGATTTTAGTCAGGATTAATTGATCTAAATGATGAATTTATTTCAAATAATGAATTGAAATAACTGAATTGATCTTATGTTGAAAAAAGGTCTGTTAAGACCATTTATTGTCACTATTACTGTTGTTACTACTGGGTGGTTTCTGCGTTCTGATTCTCCGTCCACTGGAATAGACAGGAAAATTAACAAATAAAGAACCCTTATTCAAAAAGAAATGCTCATAATCTATGAGAGTAAAAATTTGCCATTATTTAATTTTTCTTGTGTGTGTGTGTTTGTAACATAACTGGGTTCTGAATGGGTTAAAAAAATATCTGATATTTTTCTTCCTGAGCGAGCAACTTTTTAGTTTGTTGAAATTTTGTGCTACAGTAGATTCAATGGCTTTGTGGCATGGAAGACTGAACAAGCCTGACTGGTGTTTGCTTAAAAAGAAGATTACCTTGTTTGTCAAGTTGTGTGGTATAATGAAATGTTACTGGTTTTAGTGGTAATAATGCAAGGGGTAATACCTGGAGGGGGAATGTATTTTTAACACAGTTCTTTCTCCTTGGGATATGTTCATATTGCACGCGACTTATGTCAATTGCAATGTTCAGCAACAAGGCAGGAAGTGGTGTGCCACTTAGGGAGAGATATCACGGATGTATAAAGAGAACTGGATAGTGTTGGTGGCAGGATCCTGTTCAGTGGAGCATGAAGCCAAAAAAGTTTGACCTTGTCTTCAGCATCATTAGGCCAAAAGAGCAAGTGCACTACAGACTTTCCCCGGCCAAAAAGCTAAATTCTGGTTTAGCACTCCACTAACTTGAATGGGGATAAAATGATTAAATAGTGCAGCTCTAGACTTATGAAAATTTATTGGACTGAATGGATCAAATGACATCATTTTGGAGGGGGTTTGTGATGCTCAAAAAAAGTATCACATGAAGTATTACAGGTGTCTCTCTAACAATGTTGGTCTACGGGGGAAAAAAAAGTCTTTTCGGGCCCAACAGCATCACGTGATGGACCTAAAGGTTGTAATTCCAAGGTCTGACCACTATGTCAAATTGTCTTTAAAGCCCAACGCTGTTCCTGGTGGAGGCTTGAGGGAAGCTGAGGGTGTGGGTGTGAGAGCTCAGAGAGTGGATAGGCAAGTCACATGTTGATGTTCATACTGAAATGGAGAACAGAGTTTGCAACTTCTTGATATTTTCTTTTTTTGTACTTTTAACCGAGACAACAATTTCTCCTCCTACCTAAATAAAATAGTTTTACTTGCCTAAGTTTAATTATAATGTACTGTCTGGCCTGGATATTGTGAGAGTATTTAATTAAAAACAGTTTGCACTAAATGTTCAAAAATGTTTGCAGTGAATGCAACTTTCAGTCTTTTGTAGAATTAGCGGAGGTCAGTGCTCTGTGTGGTGAAGAGGTTGTGTTTATGTGAAAGGTATAGAGTTGACTGAAGGCACTGGAGATGTAGGTACAGTATAAGTGATACAGGTGGGTTTGGTATGTGTTAGGTGTTATGCTGGAGCAAGTTCAGGAATGGTAATGTTTTTAACGGGGTTGGAGTGGTTATAGGAAGGTTTCAGAGGGAGGAGGTTGGTTAGTTACGGATATTTGCATTCACAAAGTGCTCGGCTCCACCAACTTTCTTCCATGCCATAAACATGGTGGGGTGTGGCAGTAAGATTAGTCAAACACTAACCACAACGTTTTAGGTTTGTTTTCCATCTCAGCCTGAGTTAATTTGGAGGATCGTTATCACCTTTTTAAGATGTTTAAAATCCAGGGACTTGATATGTTTAGACAGGTTTTGTTTCACTTTGAGCTGTGCATATGATCAAATACCTCTACTCGTCTCTGCATCACATTCACGTAGTACTTGATGTTTCTGTAACTATTTTTTTTCTCCATTGTGGCTGTATGGACTCGTCTTTCTGCTTTGATCTAAAGCATTTAGCTGCCCTTTGTTTATAGCCTATTGCTGTGAGAAAATACTGTTATTGTAAATGCTTATTTACTGTATTGATTATGCAATAACATCCAGTTTTTTTAATAGCTTGTGTTTCATTTAGAAGTCATATCTGAGGAAAATTGATGGTTTCAAACATTTTTTGTTGATGTAAAACCTGACTTTACCCACTTCAGAACATCATTGTTAATGTATTCACTTTTAGATCCCCAAATAAATTTGAGATGGTGGTTTAATTCGTTGGTGTGAGTATTATTTGATAACCTGAGGATTTCAACACTTTGTGTTAGAGGTGGTCTGATCAAAAACCAAAGGCCTCGATTAACAAAGTATGTAGCAGTATATATCACAAATACCATTAAGATAATAAGCCTAGAACAAAGCACTGCAAAATGGAAGACTGAACCATGGTACCACAAACTTTGGCTTCACAAGCATCTAGAGGATTTACCACTCATAAATGTACTACCTTTATTACTACTACTACTACCGTGGTCAGGTCTCTCTTGTAAAAGAGATTTTCAATCTCAATGGGACCTCCTAGTTAAATAAATGTAAAATAGAAATAAATAAACTGTAAATACTCATAATAAAACAAAGCATTTTCTAAGCTCATTGTAGATTTGTGATATGCCAGTTTCCTCTGGCCCTCGAATTTTGGTGGCTACATTTGCAAATTTTGGAACTATTCCAGACACTTGACTTTTTTGACATTTTGGTAGCATATCTGTGAACCTGTCACCTTTTAGTCAAACTGTAGCAGTTTCAGTAGTGCTGGACTGCTGGTGACTAGATGAAAGCGGGTCAGAGTCTCAAAACTCACTAAGTTTAAATGTCCTTCTCTGACAATAACAAATAATTATTGTTGATGCATAATGAAAAACTGTTGGATTACCATTTCTTTGTTTATTATTTGGGGTAATGCAAAAATGGAGTGAAACGGAGCATTCAGATACTGATTTGGACGTTGATTAACATGGCAATGGTTGCAGATTCAAAGCACTCAGGTCAGACCTACATATAATACAATATAGTATTAAACAACATAGTTTACACCCTAGAATTAGACACGTAAATAATGGTTTGAAATACCTTCTTCAGCATCTTGAGCAGCTGCTGCTCCACTCACAACATCTTACAATCTCTAACCAAAGTCAAACAGCAATTACGCTGTCAGATCAGCACATAAAAAAGAGACACCTGGTTGAATGGCACTGTCCAAAATTTAGCCTAGTTTTTGTGAATCAAAAGATCTAATATTTCCTCATATCCTGTTCGAAACTGATGCGGCATGGAGGTCATCCAGTTTATGTTTAATTGCCTGTACAGTGGCTAACAGGACGCTCGTTCAGCTAGTGTCCATTCCTCTCGAAAACCATTTCCAATTCCAACCAATTCGATTCGAAAACCTCAACCTGGCCAGCTAAAAGACGGCAGAAGGAAAGTTTTCACACTGGTGAGTTGATTTCTTCATCCTGCTGAATGACTCACAGCCACATGCCACCATGATGCAAAGCCAACCATAAAAAGCACCACCAACACTTGCAGAATAGACACACTCTTTTGCATTTCCAGTGCCTCCAGTGGCCTTTCTTGCAGCCAAGAAGACTGGCCTACCTGTGGAAATGCTGACCATAGTGTTCTTCATTCCCTTGGGTCCATCCAACTCCAGTGTGCTGGAAATGGCATATTAGGTGCCACCTGAAGGTGGTAAATTGCTGCACCACTGCATTCTTAGTTAGGGGGATTCGCTCTATTCCCCTTTCCTTCTTTGTGAACAACTCAAGATGAGCTTGATCGATGTTCACTTGTCTTCTAGTGAGATCACAGAGGATGATTGTGAAGTGATCCACAATAAAAATGACCTCCTTTGGACTGCTGTTTGAGAGTCATGAAGAGTCATGAAGGCCTCTGTTGCTATGTTATCAGCTTTCCAGGTATTCCATGCTGCCTTTATTCCCCTGGTTGCAAATGCAGATACTGAACCACAGCCAGTGAAGACATGAAGGACCTTAGATTGCAGTGTTTGATTGGAAGTCTCATGGGAAGGTATGCATCCAAAGTTCATACTAGATCCTAATGCCACCATTTGCATGGGTAATTTTCACTCGCCCACCCAGTGGTGCACAAGAAACAGATAAGATCTCCCCTCGTACGCATGAAGAGGTTAACACGCGGATAATACTCCATGTGGTGGATGATGCCACAAAAACTCACCATGCTCACTCTGGACACAGATGCTGTGGTCCTAGCCACTGCACGTGTGTCTGACCTGGACACTGAGGAGCTGTTGGAGGAATGTGGGATTGACGAGTACTGCATACCAGCCCATGAGATTGTCAAAACTCTTGCAATCCAAGGCCTTTCCTGTGATCCATGCCTTCACTGGCTGTGACACAGTATCTGCATTTGTAACCAGGGGAGAGTAGACAGCATGGGATACCTGAAATGTTGATGGTACAGCAACAGAAGCCTTCCTGACTCTGTCACTTAAGTTGACACCAAATATGCCATCTTCAACAGACTAGGGGTGGATGGACCCAAGCAGGTGGAGACCAATGTCACTAACTCCTCCACAGCTGAGCCAGTCCATCCTTGAACTCTTAACTTGTGGCTTTAAGAAGACTGCTGGGGCATTGTTAATGCAAAAAAGGATCCTCAAAGTGCACAGCTCTGTGTCAGTGTGGAGGAGACGATGAAGAGTAGGAAGGAAGTATAGGTTCAACAACAAAACAAGCATGTTTCTGTAATACATGTTTTGAAATAAATCTGTGTTTGACACATTCTTTTAAACTAGGTTGTTAAGGTCGTACTGAATCTTTTCCTTTACAGTCACTGTACTGACAGGATTAATAAACAAAAGAATTAAGCTGCTTAAACTCTACATAACTTGTATGCCACAGACATGATATTATACAATCTAGCCTTGTTTCTCAGATACTCTGATTTCCTCCTCATGTCACTGAATTCACCATTAACTATTCAGCTGAAGGGTTTATGATGTTGCATATAGTATCACTGTAATCCTTGACCATTAAAACACAGGGACAGACACCACCTCTTCTGTGTTAACACGTTTGGTTCAGGAGATATGATGAAAATGATGAACAATACATTTTTGGTTAAACTAAACTGGCCACCTTGAGGCATTTTTGTGATGGCTTCAGCTCTGTAAATGTTCAGGGCCCTAAACTGTACAAGCTTCATGGTTTTATGAACAAGTGAGCATAATTTTTTACACATCACCTGCACTAAAAGTCAAACTTTGTTTCCACCAAGCATGGAGTTATGACCCCCAAACTGTGGGCACACAAAGTCAAATGGATATTGTGTAGTGGTGCTACTCATACCTCCAGGAGGAATCAGTTGAATCCAAAACCAATGGCGGTGCTACTGGCCAAGGTGTTGCTCGTGACGACTTGGTGTCTCCACGCTGGATAGTCCACTATCAGCGTGCTCCACGGCAGCTCCAATCCCGCACAGGAACATCCCTCACCAATCCATGAGGATAGCTTTAAAGTTCTAGGAAGCAAGTTTTTCCCAGACTATAGTGGCTGTCCATGAAGTAGCTGGTGCCCCAATGTCGGTGAGTTAAACTGACGGGTGCAGCAGTCATCACCTGTAGCCACTGAACAACATGAGCACGACGGCAAACACACGGCTCCTTCACTGACCGTCACTTTTCAGTTTAATTGGAAACCAGTGTAGGTGTGTAAACCCTGTTGTGCTCATGTGTGACCACTAGAGGGAGGCCAACGACCAAAATAAAAGCCAGTATTACAGGTGGAGACTTTATCACCATCACTAAATCTTGTTTCAACGATTAAACTGCTCCAACAAACCCCAATTTTGAGCAGCCAGATATTATTTATTGTTTTCCTTCTTTTCACTGAGCTAAAAGTCAGATTTTCCGAGGGTCCCTGAAGGCAGCAGCGGTCAATCACACCTGGCGTTAATCAGCTGATGATTGGGCGGCTCTAAGGAGGAGCAGCTTCAGTCCTTCCTCCTCAGTGACTGCAGTGAGTGCGTGGACTCCTGATACCAAACATGAAGCTGTCAGGACTGCTGCCCGTGTTTCTCCTCCTGTGGACTGACCGGAGGAGCTCCGGGATAAAGTCTCACCCCAAACCGTCCTGCCGGTACCCGCCGTCTCAGTGGTGTCGGTCCCTGGAGATAGCGATAGCATGCCATGTGAGTGGAGTCTATTTACAGAGGTCTGTTTTATCCTTTAGCAACATGGAGTCACAGCGGAGAATGCGCCAATATCCACAAACAGTATTTATTATTATTATTATTATTATTATTATTGTTATTATTATTATTATTGTTAT
>JAPZEB010000021.1:12393818-12405286 GCA_029783705.1 Chaetodon striatus | reverse complement strand
CCTCCTCCTCCTCCTCCTCCTCCTCCTCCCCTTTCTCCTCCTCCTCCTCCTGAAGGGACGGCCCCTCCTGCTCCCACAGCTGCTCCTCCTGGCATCATCTCCGCATGGTGCTCCTCGGGGCTGGATGGCGACGGGCTGCGGGGGATCATGCTCTGGTACCACTCCCTGTTGTCCTCCAGCGTGTCCAGGATGTCCTGGGCGTCGGGGTGCACCAAGTCTGCCCATGTCTCCCACAGAGGGTGGACTATGTAGTCGATGAAGCCCACCTGGTCACAGAAATAATTTTAATAATAACAGTAATAAACACACAAATAAGACTAAAATATGTCAACCAAAACAAAAAGACAAACAAGTGCATGAAGCTTGTTGAGTAAAGACCAAGGCTGCTAAGATGCTGTTTAGGGATTTCCTGATGACATGTTATGAATATCAATACTGTGTGTTGGGATTGAAACACGTCAGTGTGACAGGGACAGTGTTTAGACTGCAGACATATCACATTTGTTTTTTAAATTCAGTTCCAACAAATGTCCATGGACGACCCTAACATGCAAACCAAATAAACTGTTGACCTCGAGCATGCGATCTCTATGACACAGGTAATGTTTGCAAATGCTCAGGTAGGATTTGTGTGTTAAATTATCTAAGATCGCAGAAGACACAGGTCTGCATATGTACACTTCCATGAAACCAAACAACAGACTCTAGGGGCCGTATTCACAAAGTTAAGAAAAGTCTAAGAAAATTCTTAGAACTGTGACGGACCTTAGAAGAGCTCCTAAGGAGGAGGAGGACTTTTAAGAGGTTTAAGAGTTTCTTAATCAGAGGAGAAAATGGCAGAAACACAAAGAGGAAAGAGAAATATTCTCCAAACGCTGGATGACAGTGAGTAAATGAAATGATACAGATTAGGTCATGCAGGAATAATATTTGTGGACGATCTCATGAGGGATACGCATACATTTCCCGCCCAACACAATAACACTATAACGCCAGAAATGAAATGACCACAACACTAAGATATTTGGAAAACTGGAAAAATGCAACAGTGCAGCAGTGATGACTTGAGTCTGTCTCAACCTTCCATCAGCAGAGTTATCGCACTAACAATGAAAACACTTTGACAGTCAGCAGTTCATCTCATTTCCACTGGGTGTCCACACTTTGCAGCCACACCCCCTCACTAAGATAAAAGTTTCTGTCCCTTTCTTGCTCAGAGCTGCTCTGAGAACTTTCCTAAATCACTTCTAAACTACGACTCCTTACTAAAAATTCTTAGGCTATGTTAAGAGCTCTTTGAGAATACAGCCCCAGGTTACAAAAAGGAAAAATGAACGAGATGATGCTGACTCTGTCATCACACCGCACATTAGTGAACACTTTCATAAATGCAGCCATGTTTTGTGCTGAGCTCATGGAAAGCCAAAAAGACCCAGGATGTGAACTCAATGCTACATGTCAAGTGTGAGCGATGAAAAGGATCAATTTGAAACTGATGCTGAATTTCTAAAGACACATTTGTGTTTAGAGTCAGTGTTAAAGTCAGTTTTAAAGCCCCTATGAATCTGATTTAGAAAATATTACTTAATGTGTGTTTTTAGCCTGGAGTTGATCAAAGTAATTTAATCTGAATGTATTAGATTGAAATTAAAAATTCAATTTATATTTGTCGCCTTATCTGTGACCAAAAAATGATCTGCCAAAAATGAAACATATGTGCTGTGTGTAATAAAATGCTTGATGTAACGTTTCACAAAGAGCAACCAATACTGATAACCTGCAGCAGCAAGATGGCAAACAGCATGTGGGCCAGACAACACACATTTTTATCTGTTCAGTGTGTAAACATGAGCAAAGGTAAAGAAAGTATACTTAAACAATTCATTACTAATACGATGGACACAGTACTGTTTTCTTTTCGTCGTTAAATTACTAAAGGTTTTGCTTCCACACTGTCTGATGTTAACCTGAAGTTTGAAACCAACTTTAAACTCCTTAAACTATTCTTTTATTCTTGACATCCCAGTGAGTCAGTGGGCGTTACCTGGCTCTTCTCTATGGAGGCGTTGTGTTTGTCACACATGGGACTGATCTCCATGCCCTTGTCCCGTTCTCTGTCTCCCTGGGTGAAGAACTCCACCATGATGCGGTCCGTCCACTGGCGGTACAGCTCCAGCGGTTTGGTTGGGTTGCTCAGGTCGGCACAGTGGACCATGTTCTGCAGAACCTGGAGGAGACACGCTGAGTCAGACTCTGCTGGGGATGTACTCAGAAAAAGCAGCGGCCATAATTTGAGAGTTGTGACTAACATTTGTTAATTTTAATATGTAGATAAACTTGAACTCTACAACAACAATACACAGTGTAATTAGATCAGCTCTATACAGATGCAGTAACCACTATTGGCCCAGCAGGCGGCAGCAGTTTCACACCAACTCCCTGGTGAACATACAAACAGTTCAGTTTGCTGTGAGTGAAGGTCTGAGTGGAAACATGCTGCTGCCACAGTCTGAGATCTACTGCTCATTACTTACTGCTCACTTTGAGTGTTTCAGTGAGGAAATAATTCAAAGTTTCTAATTATGGCGACAGATTAATGATCCATTTCTAAACTCTGACTCAATTCACTGAGACTGCAACATGAAATTATTTTTTTTTATTGTGACTAAAATGTAAAAGTGAACAAAAATATAAAGTCTCTACTGTTTATACTGGATTGTATGTGAACTATGTAGAGTCATAATGCTGATGATCAGTTACTTGTATTATGGTTGTATACTAGTTAACAGTTTGTACACTGTATAACTACTGTACAGTATAAGTAGCTATGTATTCCTTTGTCTGTTTGGTATGTCTAAAGGATAATTTACTTTACAGAGGACAGAAGCTGGCAAATTAAAAATTAATAAATAAATGACTCAACAAATAAATAAATATGCCATTTAATGTAACAATATAATATTTAAAATAAATGTGGGCAGTAATAAATTGATAAAATGTGACATTAATAGACATTTTGTTTAAATTTGCCTCTTGATTTATTTATCTTTCTATTAATTTCCCTTTTTATTGACTTTCCTGTATAATTTTCCCTTTTTTTATTTATTTATTTTGTATCAATTTTTATTTTTTAATTTATTTATTTGTTTTATTTTCAAGTGAATTCATTATATTTAACATACATTTTATTATTTAATATATCAGTTTATTTATCGAGCCAATTAGTTGTTTATTTTTGATTTTGGCTGCTTCCGTCCTCCAGTGCAGGTCTTATGAATACCACACTTGACTGAGTACATGTATTCTGATGTTCAGTGTCAGCAAGGTGTGTTCTCACCTGGATGCGGTCAGAGTAGTTGTCTAGCAGCAGGACTCCCAAACTGGTCACCTTCTTGGTCTCCACCATTGTCTTCATGTCCGCCAAGAAGTTCATGTGTTTGGACATATCTGTGGCAAGCACCTAATGAAGAGATGCATCATCATGACATCATCAGTTACAATGTTTCAATGAAATGACGCATGTTCATGCTTCCCATGAGACCTGTAGGCTACATGCTGCTTATATTATGTGGTGTTCTTGTTCCTTATATTTCCAAAGACACCAGGTTCTGCTGGGTTTAACAGTTATCGGAGTGTTGTGAATGATGCAGGAAGTGTGTATATGAAATGATTCTGATGATGCTGTTAGTCTTGCAGAAACTTACTAAATCTGATCTGAGCTGGGTCAGTGATGAAAAAAAAATACTCATGGATCTTTTTTTTTTTCTGATTCAGATTGTTCTGCATGTTTTTGCTGACTCATAATGTGATAAGGTGTGTATATACTGTATTGACAGGGTTTTACTGTACACAAACTTCACTGAACTGAGAACAAAACAAAAACCACACAGTAAAGCGTCAGCTCCGGTACAGCACAGCTAAAGATTCTCTCAATATGTCATGTAAAAAGTGCATCAGTCTCACCATGTCGATCACCATCTTGCGGAGGGAGTCTCTTTGTTTCTTGCTAAGGTTTTGGAAGATGTCACAGTTGTCTTCTTGCAGCAGTTTGAAGCCCACAGCGAGGTGGTGATTCTCCAGCACCGAGGCATCATTGTACATCAGCGCTAGCTCTGAACCTGGAGACGTATAGATTGAAGTTGTTCAAACCGTGTAACAGGACACATCAAACACAGTGCTTCTAAATATAGCTTTCTGAATCAGTGCAAATGGTAACACAGTCAAAATGAAGCAGACCCAGCTCAGCTGCAGCTTAAGTAAACAGCAATCAACATGTCAGCAAAATTTTCTGTTCTTAAATATTTCAAAGTGTCAGAAAAATGTCCTGAATGCTTCTTTTCCCTGCAGTTTGAAAAATGTTGAAGCATTTTAATATATTTCTGTTACATCTTTAAAATGTTCCAACTTTTAAATTCTTAAACTGTAGGTAAGGCAACTGGCATTTAATAAAATATATATATATATTCATTTTAAAGTAAAAGACATTTTGCACTTTTGTAAAGATAAATCTAAAATTCCTCAAACATAAAAAACTTTGAATTTTTGTTCTGTGAAAAGGAACATACTGGTGTTTATTAGGAACTGGTTGGTGACTCCCGGGTGGTCGACATCATGGATGGCACTAGCAAACAGAACAGCCATGATCTCCAGGTCTGTGAACACCGCCTGAGATGAACAAAGAGCAGGAAACATATTAATATAAAACAAATACATTGGTATTATATTGTAGCTCTGACTCAATCAGAAGCTACAATGACAGCAGTTTCCTCAGCTCACCTCTAAAGCAGGGGTGGACAGGAGGACATGGGTGGACTGCACCACATCAGCTGCATGAATGTTGTTGTGATAAGCTACGTCCGCATGGTAGTGGTCCTCCAAGGTCATCATTAAGGTGATGAAGGTGTCACTTGGGATCTTAAAGGTTTTCAGAAGGTCCCGTTCCTGACAGGGTGAAGAGGAAGAGGAGAGGATCAGAGTCACATCAACTACAAATTACAGTTTTTCTCTTCCGTGGCGTTGGTTCAATTGACTGAAAAGCTGCTTTAAGGTTACCGGCAACCAACCAACTTCGTTTATAGGTTTTAAACTTTTATAATGTAGCACATCCTTAAAATTTTTCTCCTCTCTTGTAAAGTGAGCTGACTTTGAGCTGAGGGATCCTCCTACCTGGAAGACGGAGTACATGATCACCGTCAGAGGGCGGTTTCCGGAATATTCTGCTATCTTGAATATATCCAGGCCCCAACGATTAATGTCCTCGACCTCCTGGTGAAGTAAAACAGGACACCTGTCAGCCACAGTGTGTGTGTGTGTGTTTCTATGTCTGTGTGTGTGAATGTGTGTGTGGACCCACCTTGGCCAGCAGGCTCTCGTGGGGTGTGCTGACTCCAAAGCGGGGGATGCAGGCGGGTGCTAAGCTGGGGCTCTGTGTGGGCTTTTTCACACCACTGATCTGTGACATCGGCCTTTTCTTCTTCTCCTTCTCCTTAGAAGGCGGAGACAAGATCTCCACGTCATGTTGTTTCTCTGCAATGTGTATAAACAGACATAGATGCAGACAGTTTAATATATGTGTGTCTTCAAGTCATTTTAAATATTCTGACTTTGCTTGATTGTTCCACTTCTGCTCCACTGTCAAAGGGATCGTGTCAAATTCAAGCAGGTATCTGCACAATTTCTTGGACATAAATGCAGCAGATTTAGAGTTCTTACAGAGCTGCATCACCACCTCTTAAACTGAACAAAATGTAACTTTGTGTAGGAGGCGTGCAGGTTTCATTCACATGTTGACGAATATGATTTGACTCTGCTTAAATGCACCTAAGCTGTTAGCAACCAACGTTGACAATTAACTATATTTTCGACCGTAACACTGCACGAGCTAAAAAAAATGTGTGTTTATCAGTCGTTAGTCACATTCATACTGTAGTGTCATTGTTTTTCTTTTCTAACAACTCACTGAGACAATGCCTCACCTCATTGGCCTTAATTCAACAACTGTTTTAATGTTAAATTTGTTCTTGAAACCCATTTACACAGTTCTCACGGAGACTCCGACAGTCAACAATGTTCTCTTATTTGAGATTTGTTTTTAAGTAAGAACAGAATATCCGTACACACAAGAGCACACTTACACACATTTTGCGTTGACATGTTTGTGCGGATTAACTGGTTGTTGTGTTTTCTTCAATTCTACAATTGTATAATATTACATAGGATTTAAATTACAAAAATATTTTTTTTAATTATACATTTTTTAAATAATTATTTTGATTATTTTACAAATGTATTGTAGTATTCTAAAATAAACACAACACTAACATTTCAATTGGCATTAGTCATGTTAATGGCGACCAAGCCATCTTAAAATTAGAGACTGATCATGCATGGAAATATCACAGGCAGCTCGGGCAGGCGGGACAAAAAGTGGCAAAGCAGCGTTCTGAGTAAGTTATTAATAACTTACAAAAACATTACCCTCTGTCCCCTTTCTCTGTCTCTCAAACACACACACGCACACCTTGAAACGTTCATCTCTGCCCTCAGTCCTGACAATTGTGCTACTTTAATGCATTAAGTTTGTGGTTTGGTTGATTAACGCACAGTTTAAGCATCCCTCATAACTTTTTATGTCATCATATATCCAATTAATTATTCTAATTATGAGAGCCTGTTTGACGTTCACTTCCTGCAGAGGAGATTTTGGTGTTTTTAGAGGTTAAGCTTCTTGTCAGTGAACACTTCAACATCTTTGCCTGAACTCTGACTGTAACTGTCTTTACAGTCTTCTGTATCAATGGGGTCGTGTTGGAAATGTGCAGTTAGCAGTAGCAGAATGTGTGATGTCTGATTTGCTATGTTTTAAGGTGTATAATCCCTCTGTTACCAGTACTGATACTACTAGTGCTTCTACCAACTATGGCTGCTACCTCTGCTGCTGCTGGTCCACTACTTCAATTCTGCCATCATCAACTACTGCTACTATAATCACCACTTATGTTATTATTACTACTGCTGATACAACTACTACTGTTATACTTGGAATATCCTTGGAAATGGTATCACGATTATAGTGACAAAAAATATCATGGTTATCTGTACAATCGCTGTATTATCAAAATGTTTTGAAAATGTTCAGAAAGCACTGATACACACACTGAAATCACATTTTAATCTACACTAGTGCACAAGCAGCTTGTGTTTGAAATCCTTGCTTGGGTGTCTGTGTCACTGTGGCATCACTGACTTTGCCCACTCTGTACACAACAAAGCTGAAAAATCTGCGGAGCACTTTTACTGGCGTCCGCCATGTTTCCACTAACGCAAAACAAACCCACGTTACATGCTACGCCTTCCCCGCCTGCGTCAGGGGGACTGTTGCTAACTTTGATTGATGCTGCAATGTGAGTCTTTCAAAGCGCTGTAATCAAACACGGTTTGAAGATGATTAAAACTTGGAAACAGTAATACTAACCACGAGGACTTTTACTGGGGTGTATTGTGAAACCGGTAACCTGTTTCATCCATAATTATACTGTCAGCATTTAATTAATCATGCACAGCTTCTCTTGCTGGTGTGAGAACCACTATTGCTAACACTACAAATATTATGGTGAGTGCATCAGCTTATACAAATTCTACTTCCAGTGCTGCACCTGCTGCTACAGACACTTCACTAATACTGCTGCTGCTAACACTACAACAGCCTGAACTAAAACTACTAGTTGTACAATTTTAAGCAGTGTTACAGAGATTACTACCTTGTTTTTTGTTTTTTATGAGCTGCTGGACAGCTGAATTTCCCCTCAGGGATAAGTTAAGTTCTATTCTATTCTGAACAACTACAACTATGACTGTAGTATGATCTAAACTGTTACTACAACTGCTGCTAACATGGTGCAACTTCAATGCCTCCATGTTGTACCAACAAATTTCATGTGGTTAGACAAGCAGCTTGTAAACATGTGGGTTACAAAACATACATACATCTACTAAGCACTGACACATTAAAGATGCCAGTATGAATAAAATCACAAGCTATCAACTGACACTAGCTGATCACAGCTGATCTGAAACCAGTACATTTGTTCATACTTTCAGCTGTGGTAGGACGGGCAGGCTTAAGGAGATGTGTTCACGAGTGAAGGACGTGTCACATACAGATCTCCACCTAAATATTACACAAATAGACACTTAGATAAATGTGTCATTTTCACCACATCAACACAACAATGTGTCTAATTTGGGTAAGCATGGTTTGGGCTTCTTTTCAGCACTAACTTGTCACAATTAGTTTAAAACACACATTTTTTAAACAAGTAATTAAAGACGGTTTTGAGGCAGTACACGAAGTGTGTAAAATCTAACTGTAACTTGAAAATGGAATTAAATTTAGATTTAAATCTAAGCGATATGTATTAACTGTATATAGACCATTGTTGGATGGTGAGCGACAAACAGGAATGTTTACAGGTATGATTAAGTACACCTGCAGTATATAGCTACATACGT
This sequence comes from Chaetodon striatus, assembly GCA_029783705.1. Classification (NCBI taxonomy): domain Eukaryota; kingdom Metazoa; phylum Chordata; class Actinopteri; order Chaetodontiformes; family Chaetodontidae; genus Chaetodon; species Chaetodon striatus. The sequence continues at coordinate 12,396,775 of JAPZEB010000021.1, read as the reverse complement.
TCTAAGAGCAAACCAGGTGTGCATAAAGTGGACTACATGTCAGTAGGTGCAGAACGCCAGTAGTAGAAAGCTAAGGATGATGGGAAAAACCTGTCAGCTTCTCAGGAGCTCAGCATTGTCCTGAGCTTGATGACGAAGCGCTTCTCGTGTTTTTCCGAATGTGGGTTAGAGAAGGCTCCATCACGTCTACAGGTTGGAGATTTATTTTTCTAACCCACAGTGGAGCTTGTAATCCTTTAAGCAAAAACACGCAAATCATCAAAACAAGGTTTCCACCGACAGCATCAACAAAATCTCCATATGACTTGTTGACACGAAGGTGTTGTCCCAGCTGACACGATAGTGTTGAAAATGACTCATCCGTATTTGTACAAACCGAGGAAATAATGATCCCATTTTGACATCACAGACAGCCTGCGTTACCTCACGTCCACAGATCATCCTCAGTGTTTCACATCCATGTTTTCTAATGGCACAGCAGGAATGATTGCTTGAACAATATCCAGATCTGAGCCCAGATACAAACACACGCCACCATAAGGATGCAGAGCGACCTGAGTGGCAGCGTCACACGAGGCGCTGTCTGGCCTCTCTCACCTCTCTCACAGTGCCTCCTCTTCCTCACACCCAAAACCATGGTGTTCATTTCCAAACGCAGCCGGGCTTGATGCCGAGGTACTCATGTCAAAACGGCAGCCGACTGACAGCTCCATCCTCGTTCGGCAAGACCTCCATCCTGCCGGCACGGCTGCTGAAGACTGAGCCTCCTATTGATGCAACACGCCGTCTAATAATATTGCACCCTGTTGCTACGACAACGCCACACAATTTGTCCGGGAATGCTGTCTGTCGCCGCGCCTCCTTCTCTTTTAGGGAAGGAAAAATCCTCACCTTCTTCATCCCTCCCTATTAACCAACACTCCTCCCCTCCTTCCTCTGCTTTAGAATCATGCTCTCTTAATTTTTTTAGAAAATAAATCCTCCTTTCATTCACCATTCCTCCCTATTTCTCTCTTTCCTTGCCTTAAAAACGCTGAAATTCCCCACTCCCTGATTCTTTATAAATCCTGCTCTTTCACCTACTTTTCCCCCAAAACAACATCCTACATCTACCCTTATCAGAAATCTTGTATTTTATGTATTTTACTTCCCCTTTCGTCAATATCCTCTTATGTTCTTCCTTTACTTTCTTTCAATTTCCTCTTCCATGTCACCATTTTTTAAATCATTCTCTCCTCATTTTGTTTTAACTTATAAAATCCTTCTCTCGTTCTTGGTTTCCTTATAAGAACATTTTTTCCTCCTGATTCGTGACCCTTTTCAAATAACTATTCTTCTTTGTTCTAATAAAACACAAGCAAGCCATTCATCTTACTTGAAAGACTTTCTTTTTTTCGCCCTCGCCAACAGAACAGCAGTTTGGTGTAATGGTCATACAATAAAGCTGACAGCAGAACAGTCAATAAAGCCAGATGATGCAATTATGCAAACTACTGTTAAACGCTCTGGGCAGCACCACAGACACACACACCGATATGTCTGTGATGGTGCCAAATGTAATTTCTTTCATTTCATTTTGTTGTGCATTCCATTTATATGTACAGTATGGGAGCTAAAAACACCTCTCAGTATAAGGCAACACAATTCAACAGCACCACAAACCACAGCCTCCAAAAATGACCATTAAGTTCTTGCTCTGTAAAACACTTGTGTGTGCTGTCATTCATTTACATCTGCCGCAAAAACTCACCTAGGAAGGTGTTGGCGATGTACTCTGACACCTGATTCCCTGAGCGGCTGGTCTCTGATAGCTGCGTCAGCTCGCGATTCAGCATCCTTTTGAACTGTTCAGACACAACAAAACCACAAACAAAAAGTGAGGTGAGCAGGTGTAGGACTGCAGATAAACATGCACCCATAAGATGCATGTTTAAACATCAGTATAACAGTAAACTTAATTGTGATACCTCTTTATAACAGAACACATGAGACCATTGTGGAGGTATTTTGTTTTAACAAACCAACACCAATATAAGAAGACAAGCTGTAACATCTCTAAGTATGTTCTCTGTTTGCAGACACGCAGGAGAAATTTGCACTGTGGCTGTAAAAAAAAAAAATCACCAGTGAAAGTTTTTTAAAAACAGAACTGTTCAGTGTTCCCCCTGAGTTTTATCGCAGCGGTAGCTTCCACACTGATTATGTAACAGCGTTGGCACGTGGTGGCTGAGGGAGGAGGGAGGGGATCTGTGTGAGAGAGTGATGCTGCAGTGGCTACTATGTGACACACATATGGGCACAAACAAAAACATACATACCGACATGAAACATAATCCTGTAGCTTTAACCAAAATGTGTCTGTTTATCATCTGATTTACTTCTCCTGGGGCTCAACACAGTTGCTATCTCTTTCATGCTTCTTCTCAGGATTTAAGCACACTATTTCTCTAATACACACACATCATTTACAAATAACATACTCCTGCTGCTTTAAACTGAGTCACAGCCCTTAAGAATCTGTTTACATTACAAAATCATGACAGCTACTCCTTCTAACATGCATGTCCTCTTTCCCTCTATTTCAGTTACTCATGCACTCACTCACACACATACATGCACAGACACACACACACACAATCTCAACATTCAGCCCTGTTTGTGGATCGAGCCCTGAGTCAGATCCAACGGGCACATTCCCTCAGCATTCAGCCCCCCTGCAAAGCCTGCACTGCCGATCAATACGTCCCAATGTAAACAAGGCAAGCCAGCAGCACTCCCCGTCGCTCACCTGTCTGAGTCTCCAGCACAGACAAACGCAGAGAGCCGACGCAGGCATGTCAACCCACGCATGTTGATGTTAGAGGTCGCTAAAAATCCAAAACGACAAGCAGACAAGTTTGCTTGCTTAGTGACGGGCTGCTCGCTCAGTTTCTACTCCGAGCTCAGCACGGACGACC
>JAPZEB010000021.1:12382016-12393801 GCA_029783705.1 Chaetodon striatus | reverse complement strand
GAGAAGAAGTCTGTTTGTAAATTAAATTTCCCACCGTCCCATGTGCTGTCCTGGAGGTGAGGAGGGGTCGGAGGGGGAGGGGAGGGGTGGGGTGAGGTGTGGAAGGCTGGGGATGTGGTCTACCATCGGGGGAGAATGGGTGTGGACTGCAGTCGCTCATCCAACTACTGTCACACACTGTCAATGAGAAACATAAAAAGGGAGAGAGGGAGAGCGAGAGGCTGTGAGGAACCCCCCTCCCCCGCCCTGCACGCTGGTCCCCCGTCTCAATCCAATCAGATTCGTCTGGCTTCAGGGGCTGGGTGAAGGAGAGGGATCTGATTGGCTGACTGGGTGATGGAGGGGGTTCTGAGAGTAGCAGCCAGACGGTGGAGAGAAATAGGAAGGAGGGAAGTGCGGAGATGCTGATTAACTCTTTCAATGGAGGGAGACGCCATTCATGAACCCGAGTGTTTTTGGCCGTGTTCACAGAGCAGCTGCGTGTGTCAAAACATCTGAATCTCTCCCCTCATGATGTTTCCTAACATGAATAAACAGGAAAAAGCTGAGAGGACTTGCACTGCTCTGCACACACGGACAGGAGAAACTAAACCTGATCCCAAAACATGTGACCTGCTTGTGATTCATTTATTTCAGCTGAAAAAGAATCCATTGTTGTCATGATAAAAGCAAACATTTCTACACTCAGCTCAGGCAAAATAAGACTGAAGATAAATATATTTTTTGTATAAATAACTCCAAAATGAGAACAGCTCTGCCTCTGAAACACTGAAGTTTTTAATGCACTTACTTTCATCTTAATTTTAGCCACTTGTACAGTGCAAAACAATTTCAATATAATTTCACATTTTATTATGTCAGTTTTTCTTTACGATTAAAACTTATTTATGCAGGTAGATCTCTGATTAAGGGGAGGGAGAAGTAGTGTAAATTGTTGAGGAATAAGTCAATGCATGGCATGTGAATAGTTTCAGGTTGTTTCATATAGGTTATGATTGATTTATATGATTGCCCCCCTTCTCCTCTCCCTCGCCGCTCAGCTTTCACATTGTAATGTTTTTCTGTACCTGAGTACACTTGCGTCACCATCTACGACACATTTTTGATTTGCTACAGTGTAGAAAAAAGCGGCGCAGGCAGACAACTGGGCTTTGGGGTCATGTATACTTGGATCCGGCCTGGGTCCCTGATGTAAAAGCTCCCTAAAACAGTATGACTACAGGACTCCGCCTCTTTATTAATCTGGGTTTTTGGAGCATCCGTGCCAACGTAATTTGCACCTGATAAAGTTCCCATAGTTTTTAAAGCCAACTTCACTGATCCATTCTTTCAGAGTCTGTATAAAGTTGAGTCACATGTCCTCTCACCTTATTGGATGCCATCTCGCTGACTGAGTGTCTCGTCTGCAGCGTCTCCAGCTGGTCCAGACACCAGTCCAGCTCTTCCAGTGTCTCCACTGCCAGCTTCTGGTAGGGCTCCTCTGAAATGTCAGAGGTCACACAAACACGTTATAGGTCAGACTGCTATGAAAACCTCCACATGCACCTGAGCTGTGGGGTGCTCTGTGTTTAACACCATGTTTGTGTTTTCATTTATCAAAATCAGCACCATAAATCCATTAAATCTCTTTAACAAGGCTTTGTATGATCAGCACTATAGTACAGTATTTTCACAGAGACACAAAGACATGAAAGTATGTGCAGTTTGCCCCACCATACAGGGATATTAACACCGACCTGTGAGACATGGTTTACACATAGATGGCTGGTTGCTGCTTGACGGCCGCCTGGAACAAGGAACAGATGAGGTGTTAGTAGAATAAGAAGAAAACAAGCAATTAGTCATCCAGTCTGTTTTTCCTTGGTCTTACTTGTTTGTCACACGATCTTGCAGATGCGTCAGAACAGCAAAGTTACTTCTCACTGTTCGTAGACTAGCAAGAACCTAAAAGGGTAAAAACAGAAGTCTGAGTATTGGAGGTGTGTGAATAGGTCTGGCTTGAGACAAGCAACACACTGTGTGGTCTAACACGTTACCTAATGCTTGTGACAAACCTGAAGACTAGCTGGAATCTACAAAGAACAGACAAACCACACAGAGATTGCTCTGACCAACTTGGAGCACAAATGACTAAACAACTGGAGTTCTGGATGTACACACGCCTGCAAATCCTGCGAGAGCGCCAATATGTTGCATGTTCTTGTTCCAAAACAAACATTGAAAGCAACCAGCAGCTTGAGCTGTTTATATGCAGCGCAATTTGCAATCAGTGTGTGTAAAAGCTTTGTTGTATGGTCACTTTTGAGGCAGTGGTATCTAAATGTGTTGGTCTTTGCTCGAGCTCAAGCTTTAAAATTGCACTCCAATACTTTCTTGTAATCGGCACTGCATAAACGTAGAGTAACATCAGTTTGTACAATAATTTTGACAGTATCACTCGTAAGAACTAGTCTGTGAATTAGTTTAAAGTGGAAACAGGCACTTTTCAACACATTTAAATGGCAATGGCGCCATTATTCTGCAGCCATTACACTGTGCATTAAATATTTACTTCATAATGATAAGTTAAACCAAAACACTTGTCTATTTCCACTTTAATATCCAACTGCAGGTGGACCAAAAGTACATTTTAAACATTGGTTTGGAGATATAACATGTAGACAGATTGTGTTAATAATGGGCACACGCTGAAGAGCACACACAAACACACACATACTCAGAGCAAGCTGTTCAATACAAAGTGTGTGTGTGGGTGTTTTCTGTGAAAAATGAACCATCTCTTATTCCTCAAACCGGTGAGTAAGGGCCAGAATGTTTGTGCTCAATCATGCCTAATGCTAAAAGCCAACACTCTTAAACACGCCGCTACAGACCAAAAACAGCAAACAGCTAGTAAAATTACATGAGACCCCTGTTTTTGGCAACATCAAACTTTTGTGATATTGTGATTGTATTTTTCCTTAATCTTCAGTAGATATAATTAGAGCCTTGAATAAAGTCTGCAGTGTCCTTCTCAGTTTGTCAGAGCAGGGCCGACAGGAGTTTATGTCCTATGATATCGCAGTAAAAATAAGTACCAGATACATTCAGTCCTAGTGAAAATGGCCTAATACAAGAATGCATAAATCTATATCCTTCATGTGTTTAATGCCACATGCTGGGCAATCTAATAGGCACACTATGGACAGCATCTGGTGCAGAAATAATGTTTTTATTACCTACATTTGTATGGTTTTGTTCAGGAGGTGCTGACATTGATTGTATCAGCTGCACTAATGAATCCATCCAATGAATAAATGAAGTAGGCTAATGTGGTTACTGTGTATTGCAGCAGTGAGCTACCTCCCCGGTCAGGACTCTACTGTGGCTTCACTGACAGGAAAAGTTTAAACAACTTCATAATCAGTTTTAGAAATCCATTTATGTCACAGACAAGTATGGGTATGCGTGCAAACAAAATAATTCAAAACATGTGCTGTGTTTCTACTGTAAAACTGCCCCTAATGCTAAACTACTGACCCCCATAGCCACTGAATTGGGATTCTGTATTTATTTATTTATTTTTTGACTTGGCCAGTACATTTTTAGGCATTATTGGTCTCACAAAATCGGCTATACACAGAGCTACTAACCTGTGCAAATGGAGTCACTATCATGTCTTCTCCATGCCTGCAAAAACCACAGACAAACACAAACAGACATCCAGTGAAAAAGCTGTGTGATACAAAAAAAAAACAAACTCTTAACACAAACACCAATAATGACAACAAATGTGTTTGTTTGTTGTCATCATCTTAATGTGAGGATCGTAAAGGAAGAGTGAGGGGAGGGGTACAGTTCCCATAGTTGGTCTCAAATATCACACTGGACATTAGGAGAGGAGATTGTTTTAGTCATACAAACATTTCTCAGAGGCAAAGATGCAGGTTACAGTTAACCCTCAGAGCCAGAGAACCACTGCCTTAAATACGTTTCAATGAGGCCAAAGCCCAGTGGAAAACACAAGAGGTGAGAAAGGAGGAAGACTAACACTCACTATTGGCAAGGGAACATTTATCAATACTGCATCCACTCATTGAGATATAACCTAACCAGGCACAATTAAGTGAAGTTTTTAGGATTACATGAGTTAAATGATAAATGTGTAGCCCATGTTTGGGTCTCTGGCCTCATGGTTCTTATTAAGTTTGCCATATAAAACCACTGGCAGGTATTTCCAGCTCAGAGCTTAGCGTAACAAAATGTCTGCAGCTACCTGTCCAATATGAAAAGGCATTAAAAAGACAAATTCATCTAGGTGTTTGGTAAAATTGTACTGCAATGTTGGTGGAGCTCAAAGGTGAGTGAAATTAAAGGTCAATATTCAACAGCCCAGTGTCAGGCCCATGTTTCTATGAGGATCTATAATCACTTAATGCTGATTTAATGCTCTAAGCCTCCAAGATATACATTTGTATAACTGGCATCATGTGCAGGTGAGGAGAAGTGTTCATGCATCAGGTGCTGGGAGAACAACTTTTGGCCAGTTTTGAAGAGGTAGAGGTTTCTGGAAGTTTTAGGGTCTCAACATGCACGTCATAACCATTAAGACTTGAGGGTAAATCCATGCTGCCAGTGAAAAGTACAAGTTCAAAGTCAGCCTGTCCAGCAAACATTTTGACGTTGAATAACTGCAGATACGACAGCCTGTGCACATTGGTTTTCACTGTTTTGTAAAATCAAAGCCTAAATATCAGACAGCCTTTTCATCAAATTAGCAAATGTCTGTACTTGTGATACCAGATCACCATCTGTCAAATGCTTGCTGGGACTGTTTCAAAATCTTTGCAGGGGTGATCATTTTCAAGTTGAGCATCCAGGATAGTTTCTTCAGGTTGTGGTCAGGGAAAGGTGGCGTATAAGTGGGGTGGTGGGAGGGGGGAGGTGGAAGGGGTAATAGGTTGGACTCATAACAACATGGCACAGCCCAAAGAGATGGACAGAGAAGTCACAGCAGTCTTCACACTTTGTCTCACCGAGGTAGCCAATTGACTTCCCAATGCTTCAATCCCTCCTCCCTTCAAAACAAAGGAGCGACAGCTATTGGTGGTCGAGGCCCCATTTACACTCTGGCTTCAAAGAGACTGCTAGCTGCACAGAAAAATCTTTAGCTGTATAAACAGGTAGAAACTGGATGAAAAGCTAGTTCCCAGATAAGATTATAGTTTGGGCGTTAGTTGTACGTACCAACTAAACTTGACTACGCTTACAAACATGAGCTCTGCTATCAAAAGCCTCTTTAAAGCCAGGTGCCAAAAATGCACTTTTTTGGATATTAATAAAAATGGACAATAAAATCCAGTGTTTCCCTTGTAACTCTACAATAACAGCAGTGATACAATTCATGTGATCTGATGCTATATACTGTATGTTATATATATGGATCAAATAAGAAACACAGAATCTATTCCTTTCCCAAATGAAAGAGTCACAATTTAGAGCGTCAGAATTAAATTAATGCATCCCATTGCCACAGAACAAAAACCAGTGTCAATAGCAATGCAATCATTTATTTAATCATTCATGATTATCTATGCTTCATTGTGGAGGCACACTACTACTGAGTGATGTGGGAAACATGGGGATTAAGTGATTTGTTGGTATCCAGCACCTAGTCTGGACCTAGATGAAAAAAATACCTCACACAGACACGTCTTTAAACACTGATTTGTCACTGTCAAACTAATAGGCCCTTTCAAGCCTTACATTGTTTTAAAAAAGTTTGTAGCTGTTTCTCCTGGAAGAACAGAGGTCGGTTATTTTTTTGCACTGTGAAGCAAACAAATAGATTTCCCTCCAAATCAGCAACCTCACACTGTAAAATAGAACATGGAGTAGAAGCTAAAGGCTGGCTGGTTTACTGGTGTTAAAATGATACAGAGAGCATCTTTAAAATACTCACAGGTCGCTGGCAGTGGACGAGTTGCGGGACATGGTTTTGGGAGAAAGGTCGAAGTCTGAGTCAGAGCGGTAGAGGAAGGACTCACGGCGCTGACTGTGGGGGAAGTTGGCCTGAAGTACCAGACCAGAACCCGGGCTAGTCTGAGAGTCCAGTGGACTGCGTCCCACCGACAGGCCATTCTCCACATCAAAACTACGGAGAGAGAGAAAGACACAAAAAACATAAATAGGACTGTTACAGTGTCTGTTGTTTCCACCTGTCAAATAAAATGTATTATTTGCTAATTAGCCAGAGTGTTGTTTTGTCTCACTTCATTATTCCTTTAATTTCATTATTTTGGTTAGTCTGGGATCAGAATACCTACCTACCTACTACTACTGTTTAAGGTTCTTAGTGAAAATGCACATGTTTGATAAGCACTAAACATACAACTGGATAAATGAGACTTGGATTATACTGCACAAGTTGTGTGGGAGTTTGTACGTGGATGTTTTGATATAGTTTTGCTGTAGTTGAACGGCCTATTTACTTCAGTTGATCAAGAATATTTGTCATTTTTGGAAACAGTTTTCTTCACAAATTCAGGTTAACACAGGGTGAGTAACATATGCAAATGATCATTTTGTGGTAGAACTATTTTTTTAATCAAGGTACTGATAGAAAAAATTAGGAAGTGCTAGATTGGGTCAAGACCCTTGGTGTACATGACTGTAAAAAATCTGCTGCTCCTCAAGGATAGGGCAAGTAGCGACATAGAAATAAAAAGCAATGACTGTCCGGCTTACTGTGACAGTCCTTAGTGTGGGTCGGCACTCAATGTATTACATACATATCCACTGACTTTTAACTACAGTCAGAGAGCCTTGGATGCATTTTCAGACTGCCAGCTCATACTAAAGACTGTCACACTAAGGAAGTCATCGAGTTTTATTCTCATGATGCTGATAGAAACTTTACTTATGCAATATTAGCCCCTTTAACACAGCCGGGAATATTATGCTGTTATTTTGTCTTGCCATTCTTAATAAAAGGCACAACTGCAGGGTTTCCCCACCTTTCAGCCAGTAGCAGAGGTATTAAAAGTGCAGAATCAACGTTTACTGGCGGGATGGGACTATGGACTGGAGGAGTCTGAAATTTTGATGGCGTGACTTAATCACATGTGCGACCAACCATCGGGAAATTTAAAAAGCAGCCTGTAGCAGTTACCAGCTAACTCAAAGAAGAAGTACAGCAACCCAAAATGTTCACTAATTGGGAAAACAATGAGGTCTGGAAGATCCTTACCCTCCAAACAGAGGACGAGATCAGCCGCCATTTAACAGGGACTATAAAAGATTATTATTGCCATGTTAACGCCATTGTTACTGTTTAAAAAGTGCTGCTGATGTGCTATACTCTATATCACACTAGAGGCAGACGCTGTTGTGTTACATGCCATGGCCATCATGTTTCTTTTGCTTTTGTCATCTCAGCATGCTGTCTAAAATTACACACTGGAGTCGCATGATGCCGCTTCTGTTTGGTTCTGCGTACAAGTGCAAAAGACAGGACTTTGTATCGTAGTGGCCCTATAGTGTGATCTCTCTGTAAGAAGGGCTATTGACTGTGGTTATCTCTCAGCATTGCTTCCAAACTTTGTGACACCCAAATAATCTGATACTAGCTTGTGTAGCTGCTGGAGACGTACACATGGAGACAGAGAAGACAAAGCTAAGATAAGGATAAAACAAGGCTAAGATAAACTACATATCCTAAAACCCCTGCAGTGTGGGTGGAGCTAAAGGTACAGAAGGCTGTGAGTCCGAATATCAAATGTTTTCAAATGCGGCAGCATGTGACGGCAGACATAAGGCAGTTACAATTATAAAAGGACACAAGACCAGGATATGAATATTAATCTGATAGTATGAAAAATCCTCAACAGCAAGTAGACACCAATGTCTACTTGCTATAAAAAGGACAAAAAGGTTAGATTCAAATTTTCCACCCCGATTGTGAGCATCTTTTTAAACAGGTGACCTTGTGATTACTCACTTTTCGCAAACACACACACTCACACACCTCTTTTCCTCCGCTATCTCCGCATGACGTCAACACTGACTTCATGCGTGGTACGTCAGTACAGCTGCTTACCCATAAACCCCCCCCGCCACTCCCGCTATCACCCCATCTCAGCCAGCACACTGAAAGGCACCCCTGTGACTGAACAAAGTTCTTTAACGTCTATGAGCATCCTTTTTTAAATTCATTGGTATGATGAAGATGAAATTGTATTTCCAAAAAAATTTTCTTTTTTGCCAGCTGGAAACAACTAGAGTCTGCCCTGATTTAATACCTTTGAAATCCTTCCAATCAAGATGAGGTCAGTCTGCATGGTCATTAGAGGGTTCTGTATCACAAACATTCACTCATCAAATTCCATTCAACCCAAAAATTCCTTTGAACCAAACTAGTGAAGCAACCACTAAGAAGCAAAGACGATGAACAAGGAGGGGCAGAGGAGATCTTGACTTTAAGTTTTTGTCTGAGCACACAGAGGGGGTGATACAATACTGAAAGGTTAAAGCTTTTCGACATGGAAAGTATTCTCCTTTCGTGTCTGGTTCACATTTCTTCAGCGGGGCTGTGCCTTGCTCAAGGACACACCAATTCCTCCACTGCACTCTTCTTAAGACTGAACCCGGCGACCTTTTGGTCACAACTTTTCTTTTCTTCTCTGACCTGAATTCTTACACAAAAATATCTTCCACATTATTGCATTATAAGACACAGATTTTCTATGATTAAAGTCAGATTTTAATGTACCACTATTTGATTACTTGGGTGGTAATTTGAAGGTATTTGTGTGTATTTTTTTTTACCAGTTAGGTCCATTGTTATCTGTTGTAACTCCCCCCTCCTTCCCTGGTCATGACAATAGAAAACAGAGCACCAACAGAGCACTGGAAGGTTGCTTCTGTTTCTATTTTTAGCTCAGCCTGCCTCCAGCGCTCCAGCAATAGCAGTGCCTGATAAATGAAAGATGGCTATTATGCAATCGATGCTGAATGAAAGACCCAATTCACAGAAGCAGAGAGAGACAGACAGGAGGAGGAGGAGGAGGAGGAGGAGGTGGGGGTGATCGGGAAGGCTGTATCCAGCACAGTGATGTGGCTCAGCATCTCACACCTGATTGGTGTGGCACGGCAGAGAGGAGGAGCAGGGCTGCAGCAGGGCTTACCTCAATGATAACACCCCCACCCCACCACTTCACTACACCTCAGCCAACCCCGTTTTACACCCCCCAACCCCCACCCTGGCTCAGTGTAGTCGGCCGTGACGAGGCTCCATCAGAGGAGACCAGTGACGTCAGAAGCTATAAATAGATCTGCCTGCCAGGAAAGAGGGGAACTGGGAGACTTGTGACGGAGCTTACGTAGATACCCCCCCGCCCCAGGCAGGGTGCAGATGATTTCTCTCCTCCTCATGAATACATACATGAAGGATTTTCTTTTTCATTTTGATTGGTCGAGTGCTTCTAGATGACTCAAAGTAGGCATGCAAGACCATAGTATTTTCTCTCCAGTTCTTAAACTCGAGATTTTCCTTTTATCGTTTATTCAAATACATCTCTGAGTGAGCAGGTAGGATGCTGAGGCATGTTGCTCAAGGACGCCCTGACAGTGTACATGGCCCCTGCCAAGACTGAACACAGTCAGATGGTCTCTACTGCTACTTAGTTATGTCCTTGAAGCAGTAAAATGTCTTTCAGATTCAAATTCAGTTAAAACTTTTCTTGATCTGCCGTATCTGTAGTTTTTATATCCTCAGTAATATTTGACCTCACTTTTTTCTGTTGTGAGAACGACTATTTATGCCATCACAGGACACTGAATCTTTCCACTGAAACACAGACCTGTACATTTGGGTATTAGCAGCTCAAAGTGACCTACCACCTCTATTGACTGGGATCTATTACCAGCTTTAAATAAAGAATTAACCTGTATAGGGTATAATCAAGCAATGAAATTAGGTTTTCAAGTCATTGTTTTCATCCACCTCTGACGCTGACTGTATGACACTGATATTTAATCATACATTAACTCAATATGGTGGATTTCCCTGCTCTTTAAAGGTAGACAACACAGGATGTCCTATAAATGTACTCATACAGAAGTGATCCCTCTCAATCATCACTTAAAACCCACTAGAAGTGTATGGTAGTATATTTATCTGCAGAGACTCTGCCCTCTGCCCTCTGCCTGTACTTCCTTATTTTTTACTTTTTTTTGTCATGGTCAGGACGTTCCTGGGCACACTGCGCAGGTTAATGAAACGGTGGCAACCAGGTGTCAGTATAATTATAAATTAATTAATTATTTAATATAAATTATACACCATAATTAAAATAAATAATTGCAGACAGTGCAAAACAAACACAACTATAGTGAAGACTTACCAAAAAAGAGTAAACCTGGGGTTGGCTTTTACTGGCGGTGCAGTTTACAGACAGTAACCAACACTTCCTGCATTTTCTACCTCTGAAAAAATGCCACTAATGGCAGACAGAAAAGCAGGTATAGTAATTACATATTGTATTAGAGTGTTTCTGCAGACTTGTGTAATGTTTTTGGTGCTGTAAGATTTTCACAGATTCATAATCGCCATTGAGCTTTTCAGCAGCTGTAGTTCACCAGAGCTTGCTGTTAGTCAATGGCATTCACTTCCATTCACAAGTAGCTGACCAGGCTTCTAATAGTAAGACAGCTCCCACTACTGGGGAACATATGCTACTGCAATATCCTGTATAAAAGGCTCTGCTCAAATCTTGTCTTTTGTATCCTGATCTATCTTAATTGTGTGTTGAGCTCTTTTTTTTTAAACCTTCTTAATGATATTTTTTGTAATCTTCATTTTCAGTACAGCAGGGCTGAAACCAGCTTAGCATACTGTGCATTTTATTATTTTTATGTTAAGTAATCCAGTTGTACTGTGTGATTTTATTTACTCCCATCAAAGGAATAATAGAGTATCACTGGACAGACAATGGATGGCTCCTTGAGGGCGTATTTGGTTTATGCTGTAAAAAGGAAGAATAATGTGAATTTTAGAGCAAATTTAAAGGATATTAATCAAGGCAGGACAAAAAGTTTTTTCAATTACAAGCTGTTACATAAAATATAAATTACACTCTGGGTAGAGCCCAACCAGTCTAGTTTCTAAGGCTAATAATAACATATTCAGATGAAGCTACTACCATACTACTGCAACTAGGTAAGACAGGCATTCTCCCTTTAAACAGGCAGACAGGCAAATAAACAGGCAGCCTGGCTGGCGTCTTGTTCAGTTGCGGCACACACAACAAGTTGACCTTGCTCTGTCTCGTGCCTCCAGCATTGTTCTCCAATTCTCTGACGTAAATGACGGCTCCCTTTTCGCTCTTTAACTCTGTTTTACTAAAGTTTTCTCACACTCACACAAACACACACCCTCTAACACCAACATCCGAACCTCTGCTTTTGTTCCCAGGATGTTTTCTTTGTGCCTCATCAACATATCGAAAAGGGAGGAATCCTTTCTCCTTGAAACCAAATGAAAAGGACTGTAGTGTACGAATGCCCATTTGGCTTTGCTGTAAACTGAATGATGAGATTGAACTGGGATTACAGTTTGGAGCTGAAACAATTAGCCATTTAATTGATGAGTGAATCGACAGAAAATGATTCGTCAACTATTTTAAATAAGCCCTGTGACAGTCTGGCGACCTGTCCAGGGTGTACCCTGCCTCTCGCCCAGTGTCAGCTGGGATAGGATCCAGCCCCCCCGTGACCTCTAACAGGATAAGCAGTTACAGAAAATGAC
>JAPZEB010000021.1:12317360-12340892 GCA_029783705.1 Chaetodon striatus | reverse complement strand
GTGAGGGGTGTAGTTTGGTAGGAAAAATAGTTCCTCCATAAAACTGCTCACAACAAGGTCTGTGGATTATCTTGAGTAACCAGGTCATGATTTCTGGAGTGAGACATTGCTGTTGAGTTTTTGAAACCTTCTTTTTCATGGTTTGAGCACCACGAGCTGCCATCCACTTCCATTATATTCAAGACAGGCAGACATCTCTATGGCTGATATCTCCAACACTCAGCAACTCACACCAGAACAATCTAGACTGATAAATAGCACTACAGGTAAGAAGGAACATATGTATTTTTGATTTTGGAGTGAACTGTCCCTTTAAAGATGCAAGGATGTGTCAGCAGCATGTTAATATTACAACTGGGAAAGACAGAGCTAATTCGTTTAATCTAAAATAACATATGTTTAAATACTGAACATGTGTTTTCTATGTAAAATAACAATTTGTACAGAAACGTCAATGAATGCAGTGGAGTAAAAAGTGCAATATAAAGTGGACGGTTAAAGTAGAATTTAAAAAAAATAAATACTAACACAAGTACAAAGACTTGAATACACAAACTTAGTTAGATTCTACTACTGGCATCTTCATTTGTAACCGAGAGGCACTTTGTAAACCAAGTTTTGGAATGTCTTAAATAAATTTTAACCATGGAGGGTTGTTCAGACACTGGGATCAGTTTGAGTGACAACCTAGTTTAACACAATCACTCATGAAGAGTGTGAGATGCAGCTGAAAGCTCAAAAAAACAGCCAATAAGTGGACATTGTGCTGAGATTATTCACACATAGTAAAAGAAGTTGACTTTCTTACAGTATTAAGGGTTTGTCCAAGCTGAAACATTACTATAAAAAGACTACTACACAAGTTTAAAAAAATTTAAATGAATGATAATATGCATGCCATGTGAAATTTATTTTATGGAACACTATGTTTGTTTGACTTGTCTTCATACAGGGGAAAGCACTGGGGAGTTTGACTTTGTGTAAACCAAAAAGAAGTCTTTGTACAGCACACAAGATTGTTTTATTCCTCATGGCCACATGTCCAAGAAATACATTAATCAAAGACCAAAACAGAGTTCAACATCAACCTTGATTTTTGAAGTTCACAGTGACATTTGCCTGCATGATTGATATGTCTACTTGATTGTCCATTTACAGTATATTTCAGCAGATGGCTAAATCAACACATGCTGCATTAAGTATTGCATATTTCTCTAGAAGAGTGAGGTAGCACTGTTTCAGTGTTCACTTGTCAAAAGCTTGAGGTCATTGGCGATACATTCTCTACGTTAATGCAAATACAACACAGCAACACATTATGAGATATAACAACGACGAGTCCAGAGGACGTTCCTGAGTCCAGAAGAAATTCCCGAGAAACTTACCAACATCGGAAGTCGATTGAGGTGATTGCCTTTGATTCACAGCTGACACAAAATAATAAATGTCTGTAATTTTAAGGCCGAGCCAAAATGATTAAATAAAAAAATAAAATGAAACACAATACAAAACATAAAAAGATTCAAACAACCTGAAACAAACTTAGGAAACAGATGATGTACTGTACATAATCCCTGAAAGCTGCTATGAAAAGTAGAAACTATTAGCTTTCACTGGGATTACACCAAATGTTTGGATACAAAATGGCTTCAGCAAAACAGTTATGGACAGCAGCTATGACACTGAGCTAAGGCTTTTTGGTCTTCATTAGCTGCACTTTGGCAACCACACTGCTTTACTACAGAAAAAGGCAGCTACACAACTGTTTGATAATTAGGTATAAATGCAGTTGACACCCAAAGAGGATAAAGACACTTCTGAGAAAACCTTGTAAAGCCTTTTAGACATGAATGCAACTACATTTGACAAAAAAAGGCTTCTTACAGGCACAAAGGTAAACCGTGATCTGAATCTATAATATGGTCAGCTTGAGCCTTCGAGGTTAAACATCAATGTCCTCTTGACCAGACTTATTTAAAGCACATTACGTGGTCAAAACAATGATAAAACAATGCTAGATTTTCTCGTGTGTTATGGCTGACTTCCCAAAAGACTGCACTGCCTGAGTGAACAAACGAGAGGTTAACTAGTACAACTAGAGAGGAGTATGCATTTGGCTGAGGACAGATTTAAAGACCTGTGAGGCTTAATTTGGTCCCTTTGAGGAGTTGGAAGATGAAGAGGAGGGACTGTGTGAGGAGGACATGGCACTGAAACCATTTGTTCCTGCCGTAGTTATGACCTGTGACGCCGCAGGAGCAGCTGACTTCTGGGCAAACAGCATTCCTGCAACACAGAGAACAGAGAGACGATTAATGTTAAAGCCAGAAGACATTAAAAAGCACATATTGTATGATTAACTTCATATTTGTAGAACTGGTAAATTTCCAGGTTAAGTTCAAGGGACTATTTAGTGTCAGTTTTCAGAGGAATGAAAACCTGTAGTGCAGCAGAGAAACTGCTTCAGAGCACAAAATAAAAAATAAACAGGTACAAAGGACAGTAGCATTAAAGGGATAGTTTGACATTTTGGGAAAGATGCTTATTGCTTTCTTGTCGGCAGTTAGGATTAGTAGATTTATACCACTCTTATGTCTGTGCAATATGTATAAAGCTAGAGCCAGCAGACTAGCTCAGCTCAGCATAAAGAAAAGAAACCAAGGGAAAACAGCGAGCCTGGCTCCTTCCAGAAGTAATAAATCCACCTATCAGCACCTCTGACACCCACTGATTAACATGTTGTATCTTGTTTTTATAATCTGTACAAATACTGGAGACCAAAAACGGGACGTTGTGGAAGGAAGTCACAGCTCCCACCCATGAAATAGTCCAGCACATAACCCCTGTAAAACTTCAACTTGTTTTCATTACTTGTCGGATTATTTTCAACACATAAGTGTGTGTGTCATAATGGGAAAATGTGACAGTGTGTGTCCCAGTGACACTAACTTCTGAGTGATTTGCATACACAAAGAGACAGACAACCATTCACGCTTACATTCACACCTATGGACAAATTTAGAGTCACCAATTAACCTGCATGTCTTTGGACTGTGGGAGGAAGCCGGAGTACCCGCAGAAAACCCACGCTGACACGGAAAGAACATGCTGCCCAGATCACATCCAATTAGATTCAGTTTTTTGCATATATCTGCTGCCTGCAGATCATCCAGTCTCTTTCCTCTATTTCTAATGCATGCAGTGTATCAAGTTATGACTTCCTGCCACCTTCCCAGTTTTGCGCCACATTTTAGTCACATTTTTGCAAACAGGCTATTAGTCGATTGATCCGTCAGTCGAATAAAGAGATAATGACTTAACAACAATTTTGCTACCTGATAAATAGTTGAAGTTATTTACCAGACAAAAACATTTATTAGGGGGCGACCTCTAGCTCAACAGGTAGGGTGTGCACCCCATATAGGCTGAATACTTTGCAGATGCGTGGGAAAACTATAGTAATATTTATGCCCATGAATATCACAAGCATTACCTTCTTAGTCACTTCTATCAGCCATGTGTGACTCATCTTAACTATATGCCTGAGGTACAGCACTTCACATCTCACAATAGCCAAAAAGATGACATGCATCAGTCACGTACGAGGGATGTCACATGTCTCATAAAATGGCACCCTTTCTGGCAGCTTGTCAGCCTTGTTGTCTATGATCAAGCAGTTATCATCTTACATCCTGACACAAGGTTCAACAAATACATGAAAGTCATGAACTGAGCAAAAAAGTCAAATAAAGTCCAACTAAATACATTAGTACATTACACTACATCACATTTTCTCTAACTTACTTCACCAAACTATTGTCTGTTATGACTGTCTTGCTCTTCTACTGGTTTATCTGCCCTTAACTTTTGGGTAAGGCCCTAAAGATGAATGCGCAGCCCAGACTGTCAGCAAGAAAAAGACTCAACCATCACATCTTTCATCACACAGCATCAGTTCCAACTGTCTGTCAGGGTCTGCTGCATCTCCTAGGCAACTGGGAGCTCCTCAATGGCAAACAGTATGTTGTTCAAACAGGACATCTGCTGAGGCTCCATCTCCGTTTGGTGACCTTGCGCGCACCTGGGGCTTCAGCCATAGTTACACACTGCAGATCTGAAGGTAACTGACCAGGTGAAAAAAAAGTTGTGCTGGATCATCTTAAGATGATCTTAAATGTTGATATGATGGGTGTCATTGTCATGTCAATGATAATATCAATATCTGTAAATACTGAAAAGGCCTCGAAAAGGTTTGAGCAGTGTGGCAGATTTTAATTATAGGAAGACCCAAGAGGATTCCTCGAGGAACCCCCTGGTAAAGGATATGTAGTAACAAAACTAATTACAAGTATGAGTTACCAGCGGAGGGAATTCGAAAATGCAAGTGTTTTATGGTTCAATCTGCTGCTGACAGAAATGATAAGAGCAAACACAACAGACAGGTAAAGCAGCCCATATGGGACTCAGTTTGTTCTGCAAACACTGAGTTGTTTTCTTAAGAAATTGGGGGCAGGGGGCAGTTTTAACAAATTACCAACTGAATATACAACTGCATTTTTTACGGTCCTATATGAAATACTACGATACACTTCTGTTCTTGTTAATAAGACAGTGATCTTTGTCAGCCTGCCTTGTTAAAGAGGTGTTATAAAAATGATAATACTTCAGTCAAATTTTGAATATTACCGCAAGAAATGAAGAAATGACACCGATGTTAACACTCCCTGTCCTAATGGTCTGTCAGCCTCTCAGCAGTTCTGCTCAACAAAGGCAATGCTACGAGTGTAAATCATGTTTTTTTCTGCAAGGCTATAAGACTTGTAAATGTGATGTTCTGTTGCCTTGGTAAGAAAATCAGTTGGTGTCTTTCCTCTTATCATTTTCTTCCCCAGCCTATCACAAATTCACATTGCTGCTCCTTTGTTTTTCTCGGCAGTAAAGATATCCGTCTGTGAATCACTGATAGGAGATTGACTTCCCACTACCAGCGTCTCCAAAGCCTTCAGGCAGCTTT
The DNA here is from genome assembly GCA_029783705.1 of Chaetodon striatus. Taxonomy (NCBI): domain Eukaryota; kingdom Metazoa; phylum Chordata; class Actinopteri; order Chaetodontiformes; family Chaetodontidae; genus Chaetodon; species Chaetodon striatus. The sequence continues at coordinate 12,335,878 of JAPZEB010000021.1, read as the reverse complement.
ATAGCTCCACTCAGCTGACCAGCAGCAAAGCGCTTCACAAAAACACAACACCTGGTGAGAAAAGAAAGGCAAGGCTCCAAAAGGACAAGGACGGCCTGCACTGAAAAGCTCTTCATCGATAATGTTCGCAGCACTCTGATTACCTCATCCCTCAATTTGGCACGAGGACAGATCCAGTGACACAGCAGGCAGACTTCAATATCTTTCTGTCCATTTCTGAGATGTATACATCTACCATCTACCATCTTCCATATAGATATATTTACAGTTTAACTGATTTGTCTTGTTGTTTATTCACCTGTCTTTTCCTATAATACCTGAAGTTATCAGACACAGAGAAAACAATGGCTATCATCTGTAAAATTGCTGATTTTTTTTGTGTTGATTGCCTTGATTGTGTGCACACTTTAAAATTTAAGACTCTTTTTTAATAAGGGTAAAAAAAAAATCCTTGAGACAAGGTAGCCTTCAATCACAATAGTAAAACACTGTAATTTCTAATTAGTCTCACACAGCGAGACCTAGCTCCACATCACTGTGTCAGTACTAGGGAAAGGTCTGAGGGCACATTCTGCTAGAGAGGGAAAAATGCTCTAGCTTGTTTGTATTTCTTTTAACCAATCACAACTGTCTTGGGCTACACTAAGACCATTTTTGCACATGGAGAAGCAAGCCCTGGCATTAAAATGGCTAATCATCTGCAAAAGCAAACACTTAAAAAAAGAAAGAAAAAAAAAGAACAGTAACAGACGCATGTTGACTATGTGACTATTTGATTCAACCTTAACAGAAAAGACGAATATAATTTGATAATGGGTGCCCTAGAGGTGCATTAGCTCTGGAGGAGCTCACTGGACCCATTCAAACCAAAGATGTTAGCTGTATGTGGCTCTAGCAGAACATTATTACGACCATATCACAGAGGCTCGTTAAGTGGATCAGATCAGTTCATTAGTGAGGCGCATTCATAAGCTGTTTTATTTGTTGTAGACCTTTCTAACAATTTAGTGAACAAATTCTCCATCAAAACTTGCCATTGTCAGTGCCTAGCAAAGGGGATTTTAAAAACCATAACACACTGACGGCAGCAGGAGCGGAGAATACTGACCTAAATAGCTGGCCAATTGCAGGTTTATAGACACAACCTACATCCTGTGAGTCGGACTACATTAATGCAACAAAAAAAAAAATAAGAGAATGAATGGACTTTCTTACATCTCATTACCAGATCGAATGTTAACAATTTAATACTGGGCTTTAAAAAAAGCCACTTTGAGGTATTATTTTTACTCACTTCAGTGCAGAAGAGTGGACATGTTAGATCTGCTGTTGTTCTATCAGAATTGAGAACACTTCGGGGCATTAGCTTTATTTAGAAACTGCATATGTTCTTTACTGGGAGGTGGAATGTTTCACTACCGGATGGTGAGGAAAGTAGCACCAAAATGTGTTACTAAAGCTGAGGAGTGTTCATTTACACATGTCCAATCGGCTTCTGTTACCATCCCATTACACTGCACTTCATTTACACTTTGCGCTTGCTTGCCAGCAGCACTGCGAACAGTCTGACAGGTGGTCCAACTCCGAGTTATCTAGGAAAGTTTCAAGGGATTGCATCATGGCAGATATCTTACAAATGGACAGTAGATGGACAAAATATCTGTTTTTTTCAAAATTAGAGTTTATTTGAGCTTCTCCAACCTTATGGTGAAATAGTTGTGAAGACAGGAAACATATGTGGAAGAAGTAAAAAAGAAAACAAGCTTCGAAACCCAAATTGTGTCACTGGAGCTGCCAGTATCCAACAACAAAGGAAATCAAAACATATAGCTGGATAAATTACTGAGGCAGCATCCTTTGAGTGTGCTGTGCTGGTATCTAGTTTATCTAACTCATTGTCTTAGTCATATGATATGTTTTTCATCTATCAAATTTCACCATTTATTATATTTTCAGTACCAACACACTCTTTAGTGAACAGTATTATATGCCCTTTCTAGTCTGATTAACAGCAAATAAACTGCACTTAAGGTTAAACATCCATTCACAAGACGCTGCAGGGTGGAAGAGCTAATCCAAAAATAAGGGGAACTCATGAATGAGCAAACCTTTTGACAGTCCCAAGGGTGGTGGCACATTGATGGTTTCTACCAGAAGGTCACACTTTTGTTTCCCCATTCTGGTTGAAGACCCTGGGTGAGACTGGAAGGCTTACTGTCACCAAAAGGTCAAAACATTAAGGGGTTCCCATTCTTTTGGGGGAACAATTTTTATTCCATCGGCAATTTCTCTCCCCTGAAAGTAAAGAAATACCATGACATTTGGAGGCTTGTGCAATTTGTCTTCACTTGACATCTGTAACATTAACAGGAAAAGGTTTCAATATTAATCTTATTAAGATTTCTATATAAATCTAATTTGTTATTGGATGTAAAATGAGTTTATTGGCACTTTTAGCATGCCATACTCTAACCATTACAGAGGCACTGGAAACACTAGAGTGCAGGGTGTTGCATTGGTAGATATTTTTTTCATCTCACTTTCAAACTGATACAAAGTTTTCCTCTGAGAGGGAAATAGTCATTTTCAGTGGAGTGAGTTTTACTTTTATAGGGTTATTTCAGGATTTTTTTTTTCCTTTGGCAATACATTTTCTCAACCATAAAACTTCCATACTACTGAGCCACCGCTGCTGTGCACTGTATTACTGTATTATTACTGTATTATGGGCGACAAGAGGAAGTAAGGTGACACTCATATTTTGTATTCTATATACAAGACTTAGTTCCTTGTATTCTGTTACTCCCCAAACATGTGTGTAGCATACTAGATTATGTTATGTGACATCTGTCACGTGTCATACATCATGTTATGTTAGTAACAAAACTACAAACCACAATGTTTATTTCTAAACCTAACCACAAATCTTACCATTTTAGTTTAGTACCAGCAAACATCTCGCAACATTAAGGATGTGTGTAAAACTGCACTGGTTAGGCCAGTCATATATATAATTTTGGAAGTAAGTGGAAATCGACCTTTTCTGACGTTTATATATAAGAGAGTGTTGCGTGTTCACAAAAGTATAAGGGAGCATTGACTCAGCTGCTTTTCAGCAAATCTAATCCAACAACCCTGCAGGCACTCAAGATGTATTAAATTATGAATGAAATACATATGAGCTCCACTTTTTGGATGAAAAAAATTGATTCTGCTGCAAAAATTATATCAAAGTGCTTCTCTGTCCTCATATTACCATTTCAAACCCTTAAGCACTCATTAATTTATATTGAGTAGACAGGTGAAGTTGAGAGGGTTCAGGGCCATAATGCAGATCTTTGTCTGTCCTGAATGCTGAAAACCAGATAACATCACTTGCTGAATAATGATTCACTTGGTAGGGATGATTTATAACAACTGACAGACAGAGACAGAGCTCCACATCCACACCCTAATCGCCCTGTGATGGGTGGAGATAATCATAAATTCCTTTCGGATATGTCAAACCCACCTAGTGATGTGTCTGTGTGTGCCATATAGGGATGGTTTTCCTTCTAAACTTATCATACAAAATGGCCTGACTCAGGAATACAAAATGCCTGTACTGTATATAAACAACAGTAACTGAGAATGGAAAACACATACAGGACTGTCTAGACCAAATCACTGTGACATTGAGCTGACAACAGCAATCACTGGTAGACAACTGGCAACTGATTTAAATTGCAGAGAAATGTGAAACTGTCAAACTTGTTTATGTTCTATTGCCATTTTCTGCTGTAAATGTGACGTTTAAAGAAATATGTTTAAACACGGTGGTCTGACTTATCTGAACTTTCTCCTGTGCTTATTTTATGTGTTGTGTGGCTTTGTTATTATCTTTGATAATCCAAATCTACCTGCACAAAGGATAAACAATGTACACAACAAAATTTATTTTAGCCAGAAAGGATCAATATCAGTTGAAGTGTACGCTATACTTAAAAATAGTTTCACTGCTTTATCTCACATGCTAATGAAAAAAGGCAACGACAGACCAGAGCACACTTAAACTGATACTGATTTTTTTAGGTGGGGCTTTTGTAGGTGGCCAAAAACAAACTGAGGCAGCACCGGCTCCGCACCATTATCATTTATGTTTGTGACACTGGGGTTTTCTACCTGGAGGTTAATGTAAATAAACATTGTGATTTTGTCTGTGGTGAGACATTGGTGTGGCCCAAATAATATTTAGAATACATTCAGTAGAAGAAATACCACGATATATCAGGGTGTTTTTGCAATAATGATATGCGACGATATGACACATTCACTGGATGACACTGACTTCAGTGTGCACACGGTGAGAGAGGAGAGAAAGAGACGCTGTGCTGCTGCCAGACAGCCATGTAAACCATGTAAACTAAATTCACATAACAACAAATCCATGTGGCTAAGGCTGCTATTCGAAATTAAATAGTTTTGTCAGTGTAAACTGAGATTTCAGACACTTATTAATCATTATCATTTTGTGTCATCACAGGTGCTGAGTTGCAGACCACTTATTTTCTCATCTATAAAACACTCAACACTACATATTGTTATTAGTCTAGTTTGTTCTTTTAATGAATCATAGCTGTACTGAACACTGCATATAAATATCATTTTCACTCTTGACTGGCAATATGTTTCAAAGTTTTACATTGAAAATCGAGCCAAATGGACACATTTCACCTGTTCTAGTTTTTGCAATATTCCTCTCTACACAGTCGCCAGTTGATTCTTACCTGCAGATTAATGACTTGTTCATCATAAACATCAAATGGATCAATGGATCTGAATGCTTACTAATTTGTGGCAACTGTCAGTTCGTAACTGTTCCTATCCCCTTATAACCAGGCAACACAGATGATACAACTGATAAAAGGCAACATTTTCCAGTTACTGAAATCACTTCCAGGAGCTGATGGCCACAGTGCAATTACCAACTATTCAATAACAAATCCATGTTACTGCAGCTGATACCCTACCTGATATTTAACATTTCCAAGCACTCATCACAAACAAGGAGCATAACCACAGCTTCTGCCACACCACCTGCCACTGTTTGCTCATCACGTGAGAGACATTCAGCCATGGATTCAACACACCAGCTGTTGCCACTCCAGTTGAGCAGTTTTCCACGCCTTTGCCACCACTTAACATGCTGCATGCTGACACGGCCAAATGGAACATGTCCAGTGTTTTTCAGTCCTTGTGATCTGAAGACGTGACAGGAGTTGACTGAAAACAGGGATTCCTAGACGTGTGGGTCTACTTCCTGACTCAGTGTTTAAAAATGTGGCTTTGTGTAAAGTAATTTGGTGTCCATTAGGTGTCCATTCTGTGCACCTGAGGTCTGAGAGTGTTGGTCTGTCATGGGGATTACAGTGAAGTGCGTCTATATGTGTGGTTTGGCACTTGAAACCCTGAAAGTGTAAATAAGAGAAAAGAAAAGTGAGAGACTTTATTCAAGAGGCATACGACTGAGAAATCCCATAAGACACAAACAGCCATCCTCTGGGGAGTTAGAAAGTTGGGTCAAATGCACCATTAGCTACCTGATCTCTCTTGAAATGTTTATGCTGTTTGTTTAAGAACCAGTGACTCTGATTCTCAAGTACAGCTGATTTGGGTTTGAGGACACAGAAGAGTCAGGAAGATATCATCTGTAGGATCTGAATAATGTTTGTCTGAAGTTAAATTTTTAAAATGGTTGTAAAGTCTGTCTGTAATTGGTGTGGAATATCATTGTTATCATTATTACCCCTATCATTTAAGTGGGGGCAGAAAATGGATGGTGGCGAAGCATACAGCTGGAAAAGAAACAGATATGTCGACGCTGACAACTAATAATCAAAGAAGACAACAGAAGACATCTACTGATCCTCTCAAACTTTTGCATGACAGTATGCATGTATATTCACACTGTCTAATTACTGCTCAGCATCATCACATAAGGAGTCCTAGAAAAAAAAGAAGTGGTTTTCCTGTAACAAAGCGAGTTGATAATAATCAGCTCATGGTGTGCATGACTAATTGTAAATGCACAATGAAAGCAAAACTTTGTTTTAGAATTTGCAGAAACATAACATTCTTAAGTGGTAAAGGGAATTTGAAAAATTTGAAATCACATGTACACAACAACATAAAAAGCTCACCAATGCAAAAGACATATTAGATAAGATGGGTTGGAAAGCCTGATGTAAATCATAAGAACTGAAAGCTTTGTGTTCAACTCACAAGATAAATGTGGTCTGTGGTACACTGGCTGTTATTTTTCAGTTCTGAAAAACCTTTTACCCAGAAATCATTCAGAGTTATCTGATTAAATGCCTACGTCTCTCTGTTGCAGTGGCAAGCAAGGGCGGTGGTGGTGTTGGTGATAAACTACAACACGCTCAGCCGTCTTTGGTGACTCCAGCTTTCTCTGATTAGGTGATTAGGGTACAGGTTGCAGTAATTTATGCAATACTTCATGCCTGCAGCTGAGTATGCTCTTTGTACTCAAAATCAAAATGGCCTTCAGTTAGTAAAATCTGAATCTGTATTTTACGCTTACGTTTCGAAGTCTCGTTCTGTGCGTATCAGAGATTTCCCAGTGGTCTCCATATGTCAGACGAGAATTTCATTACATCTGATAAACAGCATCTCAGCTGGGGGACATGAACCTCTTTTCTATTTACAGCTCCAGTGTGTGATTTAGGCTGGTTAGGCGGGTGTATTTTAACATACAAATCTTACCTAATGCAGCTTTAATTTTGTTAGGAATAAATGAAAACACAAATTATTACTTTAATCAACTTATAACAGTCTCTTGAGGCAAAGGGTGTCAGTTTGATTGTGGATAGTGCAAAGCACACATCACAGACCTACTGTGAAGAAAATCTGTGAATACAGCACACATACGTATGTAACACATACTGGACTGTGATGTAGTGCTTAGTTGTGCTACATTAAGCATTTTAAAATAAATATATTATTGCCTTTAGGCTTTCAGCAACACTGTGAGTCACTGGTGTAAAATGTCACTGGACAGCCTTGTTTTGTTTGTTGTACCATAGCCACGTGATACATAGTTTAAACACCATTCTACTCATATTTAAGGTGAATTAAACCTCAAATAAGATTTTGTTTTTGTTTTTTAGATTTTACAGCAGTATTTTTTTCACAATGGACTAACAAGTACAAATATAACAAGTACTTTTTACTTGGAAAGTAACTATTTTAAAGATTTCATGCCTTCAGTAAGTCCGTTTTTGACAAAATTAACTAAACTTCAATATTTTTGGTTAATTTTCCTAATTCATATCAAAATATCGTGTTTTTGCCGGACAACAAGTCATGAAATGGAGGCTATTTATTGTCTCCACCATGAGCTCCTTTGTTTCTGACAATTAAAGCGATGTATCACTGTTAATTTGGCAACGATATGATGATGATTAACATGCTGTAACAGCAACAGGGAGACGACTGTTTCCCTGCAAGATGGCCAGGCCCTCCTGCTCAAACAGGAAAATGAATCCCATTCTCTGCTTGTGTGTGTGAGTAATCGGCACAGATACCCCTCGACTCAACACACCAACAGATCCGCAACGATGTGATGAATCAGAGTCATTATGCCTACCGCCTCCTGTTTGCTCCTGGAATGGATCTGTTGTCCTAGCTTCTCATATTACCAGTCAAGCTAAAGCAATTACAAACTGTGCAGATTTATTGTTTCTGTGTGAGGTGGGCACAGGGAGGGGTGAAGGTGAATAAGCTGTTGCCAACAAGCAATCGGCAGGTGAGGCGGCAAATATCACCAGAATTGCTGTGTTTAAATAAACTGCTGATGTGGCTCACGGCACCAGATGTTGTGGTCAGTGTACAGAATATTGGTCTATTATATTAGTCTTTTCTTTTTGTGTGTGTAGTTTTCTTTCTGTACTGCAGACTTTATAGCTGACTGGGCACCCAAAAAATGTTTTATTATCATAACAGCTATGCAACACCCAAATCAAAGCAAATGCAGTTTGCAGTCTTCCATAACTGCTACCTGCTTTGTCTTCAGTAAAATATCTTTCTGATATCAGTTTAAAGAATCCTCAAGTATGCATTTTATTAAATTGTTGCGTTTGTTGGGTAAACTTTGTCACCTTCTGCACATGACCTTAGGTCAGATGTTCAGCATCTATATACTGCCCAGATTATGGTAATGCAGATATGAACCAAAAGCCTTCCCAGGTCCATTCAGTAATCAAGACCAAATATGGAACCCAGGTTGGGGAGTGTCAAAATTATATTCAGTCTAATCAGTCTAATCGAGTACGATGTCACTCTGTTGCAGCAGCTTTAAAACAAAACCTTGATCATATGATGCTTTCTAATGTAATTATTAGGGATGATATATATCGGGCTGATAAATTATCGGCCGATAATGGGATTTTTTTTTATAATTATGCATTATTTTGATATTACAATCATAGTCGCTAAATAGCGCCGATAATATGAAGTCAGACTACTTTAATTGACTTAACTAGGGCAGCATCTACACACTTCTTTAACTTCTTAACAACCACTAGCCATGTGATGCTACAGTTAGCGATTATTTGTATCGTTACCTCTCCAGGTGTGTGTGTGTGTGTGTGTGTGTGTGAGAGAGACACAGCTGCTTGTTTGTCTGAGTTAAGTGTTAATGTGTGAGATGTATCAATAGCATCGCTATTCTACTTGGTAGTTGTAGGCTAGTCTATTGTGGGATGGTGAGATGGCTCCTGAGTGTGTTTATAATAATGCAGCATGGCGATATAAACATTTCATACACCAAATGTAATGTGGAGCTGCTGATGCGCATTCAACCTGTTCATGAGTCAGCTGTCAGTAGAGACTCCACTCTGCAGTGTAGTGTATACACTTTACTGATACACCAGAGAATTACACAGTCGCACTGGGCTTCATCATCTCCCTCTCTCTTACTGTTAACTGTAAAATTAATACTGATAAAATGTGAATTTCCTCCACGTCCTTGTGTTTATTATGTTCATCATAAGTGTAGGGTTATGTGGTTGCAGGGGCGTTGAGGGTGGGCCACTTGTCCATACCACAGAAACCTTCCTCTTTTTCCACAGCCTAATGGTGGCAGGTATGAAAGAGTCAGAACTGTTCTTTGTTTTTGTTATGTTAGCAATAGTGATGATGTTTGATTTGGTTAGGTCAGAGCTACGGAATATCAAATCATCCATATTTTCTCACTGCATCTTAGCCTTTCTTACCCTCATGTGTACATAAACTACAAGTTATACACTTCTTTTTAAAATACAAAAATGTGAAATTATCAGTTCTTGGTTATCGATTATTGGCCATGAGAAGCAATCCATATTGGTGCATCCCTAGTAATCATTGCTGGAAAAATGTTTTTGAGGTGAGAAAGTTAGAAATGTGAATTGCAAAAAAAATAAGAAGACTGCTATTCATTTTAAGCACAGCTGCCTGTTATTGGTGGCACATTATACTGATGCCAGTGTTGGTGCCTCTATTTGGGTCTATTTTGGGTTCATTTCGGTTTTCCACAGGCCCAATACAAAACGGGTTCAAACGGTTTGACTTGCATAGATCTCTTGTCTGCATCATACCCAATACATGTTTTACAAAGTCCTGTTTTTAACTGTACCAATATTAACTGCACTGTCTGCTGTCAGACATGTTTGAGACCTATAAATGATCTTTAAAGTATATATTACTGTTACCTTTATTGTTACTTACAGTAAAATTCTGAGGGCATCGTTGCATGATAATAAAGTCTATTTTATCCTGAAATGTTGCTGCTGGTGATGAGTTATCTCCTGGGTGTTGAAACTGCTGGGTTTTGGCACAGGCATGTGCCATCTAAGAGCTCTCTAGAGTGAGGTCAGTGCAAGGACAGGGATGCAAATCTCTATTCTGTTTTCTGAGTATCATTTGGTATTTAGTCCTGATGAAGGTTTATCGAAAGCAACTACATTCACTTCTCCGATCTGTTGTACCTTGACTGAATCAGTGGGCATTGGATACACATGGATAAGAAGTGCTTTGTTTATCTCCTGTAGTGCTCCATCATCAAGCTATTGCATTGCTGTTGGCAGATGGATCAGAAACCCTATTTGCTGCTGTGATTGCTTGCTACTCAGAAATAGATGGCACGTCACCCGACAACCCACACTGCTGCAGATAAAGGAAAAACAGCCTTTGGATTTTTCCAAATAATAACAATGAGCTCAGTTGAGATTAGAGGCTTTCCCTTGCTCAGATCATCTTGTGTCCATAACACAAACTGGAAGCCCTTTCCATTTCTAAGGAGTCAATAATTCCTCAACTACAGGCTACCTTTAATAAGTCAAATCCTCAGGATTTAGAGGCAGTGAATGCCACAGTACAAAGCTGGGACCAGCTCCAGTTTGAAAGCAGAAACAGAAATTTTCCTAAAACCCAACATATGTGTCTTTCAGTATGAAATGGACAGGGAGAGCATGCAGTCTCCACAGTGACCTTCGTGCTGAGAGGCAACAGTGCTGCCTGATGCTAAGATCGAACTGCCTGCTCGTGCCATTTGGATACAATTCACTTGCTCTCTTGTGAGTGGGATGCCACTGGAGAGATAATAAAAGACATTCTTCACATTGCAGATAGTGTCTGCGGAGTCATTTATTTTTTAATTTCCTGTTTATTTGGCATTCATGGCATTCATAATTAATTGTGGCAAGCTGACTGGGAAGAATTCCACCATAAGCCTGTCCTGTAAGTAGTAATTTCTAGAGCTGTACCCAACTCCAAATTCTGCCAGTCAAATGAGATTTGGCTGTTCAATACGAATATTTAACTATTCCTTTTTTTTCATATGGAGTTTGAGAGTTTGAAAGGGGTTCAGCGAGACATTCAGTGTGACAGTAAGAAGCTAACTGCGTTAACGACAGATCAGAAATGTGCAACACCATTTTTCGCCAACATTAGACATCAAACAAAAGCCTGAAACTGTATTGTATGAAATTGCTATGGGCTTTAAATTTACCGCGTCTAATCAAAAGGGAGAAGATAACATTATTTCAGAGCCTGATCAGGCAAAGCCTTTCTTCCTCAAGGCAGCTGTCTCAGCGTATGCAGCTGCCTGTACTGAAGGGCAGCATGAAAGCAAGGAGCACTTACTCTGTTGTCCCCAGAGGTACACGGCACTGACACATCTCAGTCAAGTGAGTGGTCTCCGACTGAGGATTCGAATCTCAGGCCTTCAGGGGGCAGGCCTCGCAATAGATTTCTGCATATTGTCTCACAATCTGACACACTACAATGAATAATGTGAGCCCATGTAAGACAGGTAAGTCCATAATCCAGCTGATATTGTGTACTCGGATCCCAGCAAACTGTCTCATCACAGGGTGTAAAGGGTGTTGAGATATTAGGCGTTTTCAGACCTAACAGTTCTGGGACTCTGTGAAGAAGTGCCCAGTGGGGCGCTGCCCTGAGAACAGTATACCTTCAGCAGCTTTTTTCCTGTTCGAATTTGCATCGCCAAAAGGAACTCTGGAGTGATGTAAGCTGGCTGACGGTTGGAATACCAACATCATTTCTGCGCAACATACAACAACTGAAATCTTCTGCTCCAATCTAATATTTTTGAAAGATGGCAGTTGCCAGTGGTGCATTGTCCTGTGTGTTCGACCAGTCACTGTACACTTCTGTCAGTGGTTCCTTTTGTGCTGCGAGAGTACCTACACTAAAATACAAGCTGAAAAGGTCTCTCAAAACAGAGTTCTAATGGCCTTCGCCAGGTTCGCCAACCTCATGTTTTGTCAATCACATTTGCACACTAAGTCAGAAACTTTCATCCATCTTGAAACTCTTCGGAACAGGTTCGATTTCCTGCGTTTTTCACATCCATTAGCAGCCATTAGAGACGTTTGACCAAGAATCAGTGAAGAAAATGTGGCAGTGAGACACATTTGCAACAAGACAGAGGAACAGTGTGCTCAGTGTCCTTTCATAACTCAAATAGCTTGCATTCAGCAGGTCAGATAGGTGGATGATAATGATGAAGAGGAGGATGTGGACTGCACACAGAATGTGGAGACAGACAAGGAGCACAGCTCTGGCCCTTTATGCAGCTGCAGTGTCATATGCAAGACAGGGAGGGAGTGTTGACAGCCAGATAGGTAACTCCAGTGGAGACAGGCCAAGGAGGAAATGTGTCTTTTTTAATTTTGTCGCATAGAACAATAAAACGCATCAGAATGAGTGTGCAAGGTTTCTGTGTGTGACATTTTTTTTTAAATAAAAAATTTTAAATTTTCCCCATGATATTGAAAATGGTATCAAATCGATAAATTGATAGTTTATTGAAGTTAGAAATCCCACTATGGTGGGAACACTACTGCATTATCCTTTGACATACAGCATAATACAGTGGAACATGCAGAACTGGTTCCTTTACAATGTATTCTTTCAAATTTCCCAAAACCAATTTAACTACAGTTGCCTCTCTTTGCTTTATAGTGAAAGTCAACACACAGCATCTGTGGATGAATAATGTACAAGTCATATTTCCACACACATCTACAATGTCTAGCTTTAAGGTAACTTCATTTTCTATGTTTACACCCATGCTGAGGCTTGAGAGTGTCATTTATTGTTCTTTCGCGGGGAGGAAGGCAGTGACAAATTTATTCTATGAAAGCATAACAGGGCATCAGAGCCCATTAAACATCATATCCTGAGTAAAATCAACAAACAAGTTTATCAAGCAGGCAACAACAGCAGTTTCCAAGAAACGCCTGACCTGTTTCTGCCACGGGCGACTGGTCTGTCTGGGAAATGAGTAAACACTGTCCATTCTGCATGAGTCTTACGACCAGCTGGAGGCAATGCACAAAGAGGAGGCAACAAACATTCTTTAAATGAATGTGCCTTTACATCACAGCTTTATGTCTGCTTTCAAACAAACAATTTTATTATATATGTCAGGTTGAATGTTCTTCTGCATAAAATAAAATCATAGAGGCCTCAGTGAAAGTATCTGCTATAAATAATAGAAGAAAAAATGGCCTCACGATCACCATCTGTCACATTGTATTAGCTATAAACAAAGAAAAATCCAAAGAAAAATGTTTGATCTTCCAAACTAGAACATTTATGTTTGCTCTGCAGTAACCAGTGGCTTAAAAAACTAAAAGAAAGGATTCAGGATTCACATTAAAATAATGTGTCAACTTGAATGGGGGAAACTTAAAAGGCATTTTTAAAGTAATAGCTCAACATTTTGGGAAATATGCTTACTCACTTCTCTCTAAAAGTTCGTTGTATTCTGCGCAGTGGGTGGTCTCTACATCTCTATGCAATCTACTGATTCAAAATGGGCTCCTGGAAAAAAGTCACCATCTTGCCAGCTGAGCAGGAACAAACTCTGAATACATAATTTGCCTAAAATGCCATCACGACATGAGGAATGAACTACAGTAGAAAGCTGAAAGAAAGAAAAGATGTGGTGACAGAAACTATCAAAAGGGCAGTGTCCTGTTCTTAATGATTTAAGCTGTGTCTCTCATGCCGGGCAGCTCTTAGATGTCAGCAAACAAACAACTCAACTCACAAGTGCTTCTCAGTGAGTTGGATATCTGGCTGTTTTTCTGCGAAAATAATTAAACCTCATCCTATTTACATTTTAATTGTGTTGCTCTGTCATCAGCAAAGACAAATCACAAAGGGAGGAGAAATAAAGTCTCTGCTGTGCTTTGTTCTCAAGGGGATAAATTACATTCATTACGAATCACGAGTCTGTTTAAGGGAACTTAATGGCTTATTACATTTTAATCACCAAATACAACAAGAGCTACATCTTGACCTCTTAAGACATTTTATTCCAGCAGCTCCCTTTTAAGTAAATAACATTTGTCATTGCCATGTAAAGAGAAGAAATCTTCTTTATTCTTCTAATGCAGCAGTCCTGGTATGATATGCAGTGCATGTACTGTATCTGTGTATACACATACTGTACTCTGACACTTTGAAATATAAATATATAAAGCCTCAAACTCAAGGAAAATGACGTTCATTTTTAAATTAAAAGTCAACTTTAAAGTTATTTAATATGGTGGCAGCCTTCATAAACCAAGTTATTCTGACCCACCACATAATAACTCAATAAATTACTATTTTCATAGCTATTCACTAATATGAGCCCTTTCCAGAACGTAACATGTTGAGAGTTTTTTCAGCCTGTCTTCAACCTGTCATTTGTTTGAAAGCAGTCTCCAGAGTCCTGACTAATTGTTACTGGCTAGCAGCCCCGATGAAAAACAAACTCTGAGACTGAACAGTGTCTCCATGGACCACTCTGATTGTCTTGGCTGACAGTGTGGGGGACGGGTTCAGGCTGCTTCGTGTTTCTTCCGTCAACTTTTTAATAAACCACAATGATAATAAATCAATGTGCCCACCACTGGACACTCATCCTCACCTTTTACAATCACGACTCTGTTTCAGACCTCTCAAAGGGAGTACCTAACTGCTTGGACTTTCGACGAAAGCATTGCGGGCTGTAAAATCATTCATTAGGGCAGCACAGAGTGTGACAAACTGTAATAACACCGACTGTTCTCAGAAACTAAAGGAAAATATACATCACATCTAGCAACATATCCTCATATAATGAATGAACAAATTAGTGCCCCACGAATGGCATTGTCACGTTACACCCACCTACACACTGCTCATGTGATTGCAGCCTTCCCGATTATGTGGGTTATGTATGAATTTTGGTGCATTGCTTTTAGCAGATATACACCGATTAGCCAAAACATTAAAACCACCGGCAGGTGAAGTGAGTAACAATGCTCATCTTATTACAATGCTCCATTGGGAAACTTTTAATGCCTGGCATTCATGTGGATACCACCTGACACACAGCACCCACCCAAACACCATTGTGGACCTAGTATACCATATAGTATGCCACCAGAATGTGACAAAGAGCTCAACGCATCATCCTGGCCTACAAATTCCCCAGATCCCAGTCTGGTCGAGCATTTGTGCCAGTACCCCAGAGGTACCCCTGATCCACAGTGTCTCTACATCTCTCCTTGGATCAGACTTGGTTTTGACCTGTCAAGGCATGGACACAGGACCTCTGGGAGTGTCCTGTGGGGTCTGGCACAGGGGCGCTGGCGGTGGATCCTTTGAGACCTGTTGGTTGTGAGGTGGGGTACTGCAATGTCCCATGGATGCTCAATGAGATTGGGATCTGGGGAATTTGGAGGCCAGGTTGATGCCTTCATTCTTTGTCACGTTCTTCAGGGCATTTCTGAGCACTGGTTGTGTTGAGGCATGGTGCATGTTCTGCTGGGGGGGGGGCCCACGGCCATCGAGGAGTGTTATTGCCATGAGGGGGGGGACCTGGTCCGCAGCAGATGAGTGAAGTGCTTCAAGAGACATCCACATGAATGCCAGGACCAAAGGTTTCCCAGCAGGGCATGGCATTATAACGTGATGGTCAGTATTGTTCATATCATCTGTCAGTGGTTTTAATGTTTTGGCTGATTAGTGTATGTATCCGTAGGTTATGAGAACAGCCTGAATCTAGCGAGGTACACATGTAACTGTGGAGGGAAAAGCTGCAAAGCTCGAAATGCAATCTCTATTTGTAGTTTAAAAAATCCCCTGTACTGTTTTCTAAACCGGGGATTTGATTAGCCACATAACAAGCAGTAAAATAATCATCTCCTGAAGCTCTAAAACCAGAAATGAACTAAAATCCTGGGCCAAGAAGAGCTACAATGTGTTAGAATATTCTTATTTTGAGGTGTGAATCTTTTACTAAAGAACCTCTTAAATTATGACTCAAGTGGAGAAAAACATTATCAAAACTACTGGACCACATAAATGATGTAAATCATAGTCTCCTTGCATGAAAAGAATAAAAGAAAACCGACCCACAACACAATGACAGTTGTCAGTGGGTTATGCACACAAGGGAACTAAAAAGGCCGAATCCATCAGCAGCCTTTAATTTCCCTGGAAAATCCTCTTCCCACAGTGGGCCCAGTGGACCACTGCAGGAAGAATGTAACATAAAACATCCACACAACAACTTACATCTACAGGTCAGCTAATGCAGCTATGTACATCTAACACTCCTACATTAGCTTTCATTGATCCATCCTCTGCGAACTGCTACACGACATGCTTTTGTGTGTTTTGTTAACATGAGATTGGTTAGATAACATTCAGTTTCTCTGTCTCGATAGCCGCCCTCCCCTCCTCTGATAACCTAGTGGGGAACCCTTTATGCGATTAGCCCTGGAAAACAGATGGGCTCCATAGCAACAGGTGCAATTTTTCACCATCCCGGCATAAGAAGGGCTTTCGAAGCAGGCCGTTCCCATTTCAAGTTGACTATTGGTCCAGATCACACTTTCCTCTCACTACTCGTGGCCTGGGAGTACAGCCACTTGGAATACACAATGACCACACTGCAGACGTTACAGCATGAGAACATCCTGTATAGCCAAAAGGCCACCAGTTCATTCCCACGTCTCCATCACTAGCAACGTGTGTTGTTGAAGTGTCCTTGAGCAAGACAGTGAATCTCTACTTGATAATTCATTGTAATTCAGACTGGAGAGCAGCCTTCAGCCTCGACCCACGCCTGAGAGGCCATTTACTCTGTAGTGACATCTGCCCTGTTGGCTCTGCCAGCTCATTCTGTGACATTTATGAGTCTGTCAGCGTGCCCCTGGTCGCACATACATACAGAACTGGATGCAGATGAAGTGAGTATCAGCATTAGAAGAATTTATATTGTGCCAAGTCTAAAGAAAGCATTTATGATCTTTGACATTATTGGCAACAAAGAAGAAAAAAAATCTCCTGAGGTATATAAAGACAGGTTGTTGAACCCCGCAGTGACACGTAATGATGCAGTTCTTTCACAACATAGTGTCAAAAGAAAACAACAGCAGACGCAAGCACTGCAATGTTAAATAACTGTAAATAACTTCAACAACATTCATCTCCACATGTTTGTAATTTTTCTTTAACTTTGAAAGACAGAAATGAATGTTACAAACCTACAAAATTAAATGTATTTTAGTACATTTTCAAATAGTTAAAATAATAGTCATCCAATAAAAGTCACAAAAAGACATAACACAGCAAGAATTAATCTGATGTCAAACTTCAATGACATTCTGGCATTGACAGGAAGCTCAAGTTATAAGGGTACCAATTTCACTGTAGAGCAGAAGAACAGCAGAGGGACAGTTCATTTTGTACGTCTCTGAATTCCAGAAATTATGTGACAATCACTCTCTAATCCTGCTGGGACTTACTGTGCCACAGCTACTGTATCATCATTTCATCATCTATTAATCTTTGTTCTATAAAATGTCAGAAACTAGTGAAAAATCACATCCTTTTACAAATCACCCAAAAGCCCAATGTGAAAAACCAATAGTCTTAAACCCAAAGATATTAAGTTTTATATGATAGTGGTAAAAAAAAAAAAAAAAGAAGAAGAAGAAGAAGCACTGGAACAGTAGTTATAATGAGCAAAAAAGATCTAGGCTTTGAGATAAAAATGTTGTAGATTAATTGTCTTATCACGACACCCTGGTGCTGGGCAGTATACCAATCCATCCAGTATGCTGGTGTTGATTTTTGACGTGATGTTTCAATAAAATGATGTATGAAACAAATTGTTTCATATACCGTCATATCGCTATATAGCTGAGATTGTTGCTGGAATGCGTGAGTAAACAGGACACAGCATGAAGAATAGCAGAAAAGAGAGATCGAGGATGAAGAAAGAGAGATCAGACTTGCACAGAAGAGAAGCTGTGGCTGCTGTTTATAAGTTTTATGGGCTTTAAAAAACCTGATGTAGCGCTAGCTGGTTGCCAGTGGTAGTAACACTAGCAACTTATTCCACCATCACTCAGGCAGAAAATGTGTGTTGAAATAAGTGATTGCAGTGGTTGGATTTGGGGCCATTAGCAGCACCAGTGGATCAGTGAAACCAAACAATTAGACGCCACCTGAAGCGGCATTTGCTCAAAGCAGTGCATGTGACAGGCAGGGCTGCCCCCAAATAGTTGACCAAATGTTAGTTGACTAGAGAGGTCAATAGTCCGCAAGATTTCATTGGTCGCTTAGTTGCAGAAAAAAAAACATGAACTCTATTAGGAGCTGCACCTTGTCAAAATAAATCAAAATTTATTTTGAATTTAAGTTGAAAGGACAGACACATGTAGTGGCCACGCTCAGCAGTCAGACAGTAGTCACATTAATTTCCAGGGCTGGTACCTGTGGTTATTACACAGGCTAATAAATAACATGTCGGGCAGGAAATCTAAAGTGTGGGATCATTTTGAGGTGAAAGACGAACCCAAGGTGATATGTAAACTCATCTTCATTCGTTGTCTACAAACATGACGTATCATCTGAAACATGGAAGTAGCTACATGCCCATTAGCCACTTAGCACAATCATTACTGCTT
>JAPZEB010000021.1:12302764-12317260 GCA_029783705.1 Chaetodon striatus | reverse complement strand
CATTAGTACGGTTTGTATTTCTCTGTAATGTAGCACAGTGTTAACAATGTTACTGAGACTATTCTTTCTCACACCTTGAACTCAAACCATTGTGTTGCCCCACCCAAAATATATAATTTAATTAAACATCGTAAACATGCAGGTGACCAGTGGCTCTAAATGACAACTGTTGGTCGACTTGGAAAGTTTTTAGTCAGGGGCAGCCCTAGTGTCAGGAAAAGCAAGCAGGGGACCGTAATTACAAACATAATAGCACTCTACCTATACAAGGACATGCTCCCTCTACACTAGCTGAGAAAGAGGGGCTCAAAGCAATTATCAAACACTGGATTCTAAGTATGTCTCAACGGGGTGAAGATACTTCATAATCTAATGTGAATTCATGTTTGCCTTGTTTCACAATACAATAGAATATCTGAAGAATAATACTGTGTATAAAACATATAAACATTTTAATGTCATCATAATAAGTATATATGGAAGCCTCTAATTGCTGTGTTTCACAGCAATCTTTGAAGCAGTGTTGGAGCTTTTGGCATATTGATTTTTAAGTTCTGTTTTTACTGCATTGCAGTTTGCACTATAAAAAATGTTCTGCAAACGTTTGATGCACTCTGATTCCTTAATTATTGTACGATTCTGTGGGGCCCAGCACACCCTATGGTTATCAAAGCCTTCAGTATATATATTATGACATTAAAAATGTTTTTACACGTATTTTATGTAGTCCTGACAGTAGAATATATAGGCACTATAAACCTATGTAAAGACTCAGTCGTGCAAAAGAAGAAAAATACAAAAATACTGTGATATGTCATGAAAGCGCCAGAATCTTAAAAAATACCATTATAAAAATTTTGGGTCATACCGCCTGGCACTATGATACCCAATGTCATCTCTTTAAAAAATGAATTTAACACACTAAAGTCTACTGCCTCATTTCACAAAATATCATTTCAAACCTTTTCTTGAAAATACACTTGGAACTAAATGTCAGCATGTCGGATCATTTTCAGAACAATTACCAATAATTTAGTCGTTTCTGCTCATTAGAGAAGGATTACATGTTCAACAGCAGCAAGGCAAAACATCCTCGCTTCCACATCCATGCTGGCCATAACCAGTTATCATAATAAAGATGTCACGAAACAGAGATGACTTCATAACCTTTCATGATTTATTTCAGGTCTTACATAAATTGTCATCCCATCTGTATTGCGGATGTTTTATATTTAAAACTGATCTGAGTCATCTGGAATGATACACAATCAGAGACATTCTGCGACAAAAAAAGGAAGATATATTCAGCGCAGGATACAAGCAGTGTTGTCGTTGGTGGCTATAAAACTGGCTGACTCATTGCTCTTACTCCTACCAACATCTCAACTTGTTAGCATTTCCACCGTCATCACTCAATGTTGGGCAGTCTGCGCAGACGGCATTCACACTGGCAGGACTCTAGACAGTGTCTGGAAATAACCGACATGATACCTTAGAGGTAGAGTGTTGACTGTGAGGATGACAGAAAGCCTTGACTGGGAGAGCGTGTTTCTTTAAAGCCCATTCAACTTCCACAGAGGCTGATGTGAGTGAACTCAGCCCATCCATTAGTATCTGTATTTATAATTTGTTTTCACACATGCAATGACAAAAACATACACCTCCACACACATACTGTATCATCTCATTGCCAGATTCTCACTTTCCCTGTCACTGCATCTATAGTCTTTTACTGTATTGTGATTTTGATGCATTTTAAGTATAGTATATAAGGTCTAGTACATATATACTTGATGTGGCTGCATTAAGCCACATCAAATTAGAATATCTACTGTCTTTAAATTGATTTTTTATTGAATCTTTATCATCTTAACTTCACTTTTAGGCGAGACTGTGACACTAAGAAATATTTTTCTCACTTTTTACACTTTCTTTTTAAACCAATAGTTTTTATTTTACCTCTGCCATCGCATCTTCACCTCATCATGATGAATAAAGTACATTTCAGATCTTTATGCTCCATAATAATTTGTGATCCATATGTAACATCAATGCAGAACAACCTCGGCCCTGAAACAATGTACACATCTAAAAATAAAGCCATAAAAACGCAGTGAGCATGACCTGTTTGTAGACATTCAACAAAGAGCAATAAACTATCTATTGGTACACATTAATAAAACTGCATTGCAAGCGTTTAGTCATTAAGGGTGAGAGGTTGCAGAGGGGCAAAAGCAAATGTCATATCCTGACAGTTTGGGCCCCTCCCACAAAAGGTTAAATGCTAAGAACTGACGCACTGTGACAGGTTTACATTTAAAGTCATTTTTTTCTTTTTAAAGACATCACCTGTGCAAACCTAAGAGTGTCACAGAAAAAAACACGAAAGATGCATTTTGGATAATCAGTAAACAGATTGGGATTAAATAAAAAAAATAAAAAAAACTACATAGAGCGTGTAAAAAAGGGGCACCCTGGTAGCCTGATGGTTAAAGTGGATATCACATGTCTGTCATGTCCATTTTGATTTAGGCATGTCAAACATCTCTCTCCATGTTTTCAGCTGTGAAAAATTAAGTAAAAAAGGCTGACTAAACAAAGAAAAAAGCTCCCTAAAATGTGTAAACAAGGCCAGGATCTAAAAATCTTCCAGACCAGTTGCAGAGGAGGACAGTAAACACACATTGGACAACGAAACCATCTAAATGGAAATAAACCAGCACTTTCAGATCCAAGCAGGAAGCTCAGATAAGTCTAACAGGACATTTCAAAATAGACAAGCTCGGCAAGGGATTTACTGTCTATTTTAAAGCATGTGTAAATTACAAGGGGAAGTGAAGTAGAAATTCCCCTGAGTCCCCCCTATAGCCCACCCACACACACATACACACAAGTTAGCAGCATCAACATACTAGCAGGCTACATTGTACGATTGATTGCATGTGAAAAAAGAAAAAAGGCACTGACTTTGGGTAATTGACTCGTGGCTGTGCTTCAACTGTTCGAGAGCCAGAAGACAGATGACCACAACTCGGGCCATGATCCTTTCTTGAGAGCTATATTAATGCTAATACTGATATACACCACACTGCAGAGTCCATGCTTCACTGGTGTCAAGAAAAAAAACAACAACTTTGAAATAATTTTGTTGGTTATTATCTTCTCAGTGCACTATCAGGGGACAAAAACAGCACTTCAGCTTGTGTGTGAAAAGCCTCTGAGGTGAGACAATCCGCAGCATTGCTTGTTGACAGTAAGCAGTGTCTGGGGAGCGGGGCTGAACTGACAGCGGTTTTCATGCCTGTTCAACTCAGCCAGCCACAGAGATGTTTTACTACCTTTTACACTCTAGATTTTCTCCTTCTTTCTTGCAGGAAGCACACACACATGGGCCAAATGTGGAGGGTCAGTGTTTGCTGCTAACACATTGAACTACAGGACACATAAATATGATGCAATGTGAGAATGGGCAGTGTTTACCTAGAATAGTGTTTTAATGGAAAGAGCTACCCTGGCATTAAATCTCTCCCCAGAAACTTAGACGTCCTACAAAATGAGTTTTCACAAAACCCATATTGGATAAAATAAATTTTTAACCAAGACTTATCACACTGTAATAAAATATTTCTTTAATTCTTTCTCTTTTCTGCATTTTCAATTCCTCTCTCCCAAAAGCAAGGCTGTTTTGTCAAATTAAGAACTGCAAAATAATACAAGAAGAGGCGAGGCTCAAGCAACAGCCATCAATCTCTTCCCCGGCAGTGCTCGGGTACAAAGAGTAAGGAATGACACACTGAAGCAGAGGGAGTCTGAGCCCTCCGTCAACCTGACTGATGAGGTTTACAGAGCAGTTTAGCGTTAGCCAAACCATCACTCAGATCTCCTCCATCATCCCTCAAAGTGCACGGAGTACAAGAGAAAGCACAGCCTGAAGAACAGGTAGACAACCTCTGCAGGAGACATCCACTCAATCACAGTGTGTTATTTCACAGGCTTTTAATCCCAAACACCTGCCAGTACCAAAATTACAGCCTTCTTTATTTTGTTACATGTCGGGAGCCTGATTAATTCCAGTTATCATGAGAACTAATTATTCTGTAATTGCATGTTTTCTTGCAATAAAGGGCAATTGCATGATTTTTTTTTGTTTGGTTTTTTTTTTTGCAAGAGGTCAAAAAATGCAATATCAAACATCCCAATGATGACAGTGTCTCTGTTTTCCTCTAACCAGCAACAGCATGGAAAGTCATGTGAAGCTGATCTCTCACAAAGCCCTCTGCCATGTTGACCAAGCACACCTAGCGAACAAATGTTCCCCTGGATACAGGCTATATGGTGCAATATATACCTTAGCAATTTCCTCAACAGCTACTTCCATCTCAGTGCTTTGCAATTCCCACTATAGGGACTGATTGGAAGGTGGGCAAACTGACTGAGTTGACAGGCTCCGAGAAGTCAATAGAAATCAATTGCTTTTCAGCAACACAAACACTTCTGCAGGTCCATCAGTGAAAATGTTATTGTGCAAAGAGGCATTCTTCAAATATAATGAATTCAGTCACAAAGTTTCCACAGACACCAGTGCATAAAAAGTGATGAAGAATGCATCTATGATTTTCTAGTGGATGCATTATTTCAGCTTTGAAATAAGGACATTCAACATGACTGACTCGCATCAGCACAGGCAGATACACAATACATAACCTCTGATGTCAACAGAGTTGGAATCCACTTTAAGAAACGTTTCAGGGGAAAATGGGACCATAAGGGTTGACAGGATAATAGCCTGGTTGAGAAACATTCACACTCAAAAGGATGATTCCTCACCATCTCAGATTATTTTCATTCTTTCTATTGTGCTCCATTCAGACAGAAAAATAAACTATCATATTGGCAGAAACCCTGGACAGCTTTAAGATTTAAGGAAACCATTTACCAAACTTGACTGAAGATTTATTGATTCAATATCTAAACCTAATGACGTTTAGGGGAGCGCTCAGAGCCCTGATCGCATCATAACTCTGTTGTTACAGCCATTCTAATAATTAACTTATATTTGGAAAGAAAGCTTCGCCGACGCCCTGACACTCATCGTGGATTTATGGCAGAAGCAGGGTTAAGATGTTTTGGTGGAGAGCAACACAGAGGAGATGACCCTGACCACATCTGGTAACCAAAAATCAATAAAAGTAATAACATCCTGACATTAATCTTTTCTCCACATTGTCTTCTGGGAGTTGGTGCCACCTGTGATTGGAGATGCTAGGTAGTACTGCATAGTTTTATGTGTGTGTTTGATGTAAATCAAGTACAAATCCTAAATAATGTTCAAAAGCCATTAATAAAAACTGTCTGTGGTTTTTCTTCTTCTGTGACATATTAAATAACCTGGCTGTATCTTATCAGGCTTTGCTATAGCCTTGGTTTGTGATGTATTTTACCCTCCTAAATTATCACATTAATGCACCTTTCCTTCATATTCAACATGTCACGATAAAAAATAAATAAATTGGGAGCACTGTAACAAAGTATAAGTCATCAATTATTGCTCCTGTTGATGATTAGTTAACTTTAGTGCGTTACAAGTTTGGGACTTTTCTCCATATATCTTTCTTAATCTCCAAAAAGCTAACTTAACTTCAGTAAACAAGTAAGCCGATTTAAGGTGTGGTTTGTTTCACACTTGAGAGGGGAGAGGGGTTACCGTTTCAGCGGGGAGGGCCAGGACATGCGGGGTTTCTTCAGCCCGGGTCTCAACTTCTCCAGGGTCCGGTTGCGGCACAGGTAGCGCTCGGTGTCCGAGTGGAAGCGCTGTTTGATCCGTATGTGAGTCCTGGGCTGCCGCCACAGATGTTTGGGCGGCTTGGCGAGTCCCGCTCCCTCTCTGCTCAGCGTGGTACACTCCATTTTCTACTTTAGCGTGTTTACTTGTTTATGAACCCGAGTTTGGGCTGAAGAAAAGCGTCGGTAAACGGGCGGTGTGAGGAGGAGTGTGAGGAGGAAACCCCGCGCTGCGGACCGTTAAAGGGCAGAGAGCTGCGCGCGCGGCATAGTGCTGCTGCTGCTGCTGCTGTCCACGAGCCGGAGTGCTGAAACGACTGCGAGCCTCTCAGTCTACACCAACTCTATCTCTCCTCTGTCTCTCCTCCTTCACTCTCTGTTCATGTCGTCTCTGTTTCTCTCTCCTTTTATAGTCTTCAATGTTCTCTGTTCATTCGCTACAGTCTTCCATCTGTTTCTCTGAGCGCCAATCATCACTATTCAGCAAAATAACACAACCAGAAAATGTAGGTAGGCTACATGTTTCATCTGCAAGCTGTTTATCTGGTCTGTCCTCTGTTAAAACAGCACTTCTGTTGGGTGAAACACTATCAAATTAGTCAAATGACATCAAATTAAAGGACAATTTTGATAATATAGGCCTAAGTAGGGATATATTCGCTAAAGGGCCACTGTATTATGTACACCTGTTCAACTGCTGGTTAGCAAAAGATAATCAGCCAAACATGGCAGCAACTCAATGCATTTAAACAACCGAGCATCAGAATGGGGAAGAAAGGTGATTTAAGTGACTTTGAACGTGGCATGGTTGTTGGTGGCAGACGGGCTGGTCTGAGTATTTCAGAAACTGCTGATCTACTGGGATTTACACACACAACCACCTCTAGGGTCCGAAAAAGAGAAGTCATCCGGTGAGCTGGGCGAAAAGGCCTTGTTGATGGCAGAAGTCAGAGGAAAATGGCCAGACTGCATCTCATATAACCACTCGTTACAACCAAGTACACTTCTGTCTGTCATAGATGGGGTTTTTTTTCTTCGGTGGCTGAATACGTTTTATTGCTGACCCCCTCCATAGCACTGCATTGCTTCGCTGCCGTGTTGGACTCCAGTCTACCTCTCCAGTGTGGTCAGTGTGCGGACCACCATCTGTTGTAGGTAATAAACTGACTATGGAAAAGTACCTCATATAACCCTTTTTCAAAAAACCAGAACTGTCCATTTAAGAGGCGGTGTGGTCATTTTTTAAGCCAGGGTTAAATTACTGGTATCTTTTGAAACTAGACAACCAAAGGTATCCGTTAGTACCAAATGCCTTGTTCAGAGTAAATGTTTTGTTCCATAGAGTCATTGTACTCCTTCAAATTAAAGTTGTATATTGTCTTTTTAAGGCTAGCCCACCTATCTGAAGAACCATGAATCACCTGACATGTGTAGAAACACATAAAACACATAAAAACAGGATTGTGGAACTCAAACACCCAAGTTTTACAGAGGGCCCCATCTGGCCACCCCTATGGAAAATTTCGGGTGGCATCACTGTACAGCCTATTTGAAAGCCTGCAGTCTCATTTGTTTACTTGTGAACCTAATTTATTTTAGACTGTGGTGCCATATAATACTGAAGGCTACTCTTGAATGCTTATACTGACTTTGTGCAACCATTAGGGGCCGGTTATGGAGACCATTTTAATATTTCTGTCATGCACTGAGAGCCAATAAAATTCTAAGGACTACGATCACTTGTAAAAAGACAGAAAGATTACTCAGCAATGGCAATCTAACTATAGGACAGAAATTGTAGTTGGCATTTATTACTTTAGGCTTTTTGTGATGAAGTACTGCTCGTTTTAATAGACAACATTATGTTTTATTTAATGGGTAGCATACAGTTCTTATATTACCCGCTGAAAGAACTGACTGCATGACATTGATTCTAATGAACTCAGCTTTATTAGCATGACAAGACAGCAACACTCAAACATCATAATTATGTTGTGTTCATCCCTCAATCATTGATATCTGGACAGCACACACATACATGATGTTTCAAAGTGTTTCAGCATGAAGATTTTAAACTGTTATATCCAGAGACGATAAAGAGATACAGTAATGTCCAGATAGAGAAACACACACACACACACAGACACACACACACTCCACACCTGACCTTTCAGTGACAGGAGTCTTCCTGCTTCTGCAATTACCAGGCATTTTATAAAAGGAAGAAGGCCTTCATTATCACCTGAAACCACAAAACACATTTCGCCCTTCTGTGTGTGTGTGTGTGTGTGTGTGTGTGTGTGTGCAGAGCTGTTAACTTCACTGTCACTCAGAAAGCTTCAGTTGTTCAGACAGAAACCCTGCTGTTTCACCAGCGGTCACCTGGGCTTAGCCAAACAGTGAGATACAAGAAAAGGAGTCAGAGCTAATGAGCTGAGGTATCTCTGCCCGCTGACCTTAGAGAGAGGAAGGGAGAGCGAAAGAAAGAAAGAAGGGGGGGGTCTGTATTCAGAAACAAGTGTAAATGCTGTATTTTCATGGCTTTTCAACCACTGTGTCTGCTCTTTTTCTATCACACTGAGTGATCAACCAGATATGCTGGAAAAAGCGTCAGCGCTGAGTGGGATACACATCATTTGCCTTGGTGACGCAGGGCAACAGATGCTACAAATCAAAACTAAACACGCCAAAACAACTCCTGATGATGAATTACAACAACAGTGAAAAAAACACCCATTCTTTTCAGAGGAAAATATGCTGCATGAACTTCACCAGGCAGCATGTAAAAGGCTCTCAGATAATTTGGAACTGGTACACACAGTCACCAGTGACACTAAGCACAAGAACCAACAGGAAGAGAGCTTCATCTCCATAATACGTGAACAAAACATAAAAACACAGCGATGCAAAATAGCAATAAGCAGCTTTCATTCTGGTTAACTAATTAATTCATTAACTAATTAGTTAATAGAGGTGTGTGTGTGTGTCACTGACCGGTGCTCATCATGACTGGCCAGTGCTCGGCTGTACAGCACTTCCAGGCGGTCCAGGGGCAGACCATGTGCTGCAGACAGCCGTCGGGTGTCACCCGGGTGCTCCTGGCAGGAGTGTCTCCTCCACAAAGGAGGCAGCTGCAGCGTCCCAGAGAAACGCCGCCGCACTGCCTGGTGTGCCGCAGGCAGAGACTCCCGACGACCCTGCTCCCCGAGAGAAAGGGAGAAACAGAGGGTAAAACATCAGTGTTATCAATGCATATGACATAGAGACACGTTATAGACATGACATAGCATCAATGTAATGAGACTATAAAGTCAACTGACAGAAGTGGCGCCCCCAAAAGGGGGGGGCAGTGTTCACGCCCTGAAAAATGAGCGCTTGGGAACGGGTGCATGCCGCGACTGCGTCACCCTGGCGTTTGAGCACGCCTGCTGTGTGTCTACATTGTAAACAATGAATCTGAGAGCGCAAATAAGCGCGGCATGTGTGCCAGACCTAAGGCATCCATTAGTACCAACCACGTGGGCATAGCTTGTCCAAAAGGGGGGTTGATAATGCTCCAAAGTTTGGCTAAATTTTGGTAAGGGAATAGCGGGATTGGCCATTATTAAAGGGTTTTCTTCAACTCTCACCTCAAGATTTCTGAATAAAAATGGGTTCTATAGGTACCCATGAGTCTCCCCTAAACTTAAGAGGGCTTGTTACAATTAATTGTTTTGTTCTGTTTTGTTAACGTGACCAACCTTACAGTGTATATAAAGAGTCCATCATTACAGATGTTTTGATGCACACTGTACTCACAAAGTATGTTGTGTACATCAATTAAGTGAACAAACACACGACTCAGAACTTCATTAATAAAACATGAAATGAGACTTTGATGTCCCACAGAAATTATGAAATACCATCTAATCAGTTACAATTACCATATGTGTGCAAAACATCACTGTTGATGCATGAATATATTATGTTTATATACGATGTAATAGTCCAATTAAAAATCATAAGAGTCTCGCCATGACAAACTAAGTGCTAAAATTAATTAGCTGTCTCAATTTAAAACAGTTCAACAAATAACTGAATCAATGATGAATTCACACATATTGCTCCACAGACGTGTGGCATCTGCCCGATCTGCCTCGTGGTTATTGCAGGCGTAGCAGAAACACTTCTCACATCTGACACTAAGTAAGTAGTTTGTTTGTCTCCTTCCCTGACCATTAAATCGGCTGTTCTTACATGTTCTCCCTCCAAATCCATTTAATATCCGTTAACGCACTGTGATTGCAGATTGCAGCAGCGAAAGACAACAAGCGGAGGGACAGCAGCTTTTTCTGCAAATCCAGTGTGAGCTTCTGCCGCTGTGTGTGTTTGTGTGTGTGTGTTTAAAGTAGAAAAACAAGACTACTTCTCCTAATTCAAAAGTGTCAAATGATATTGAGTTAGCCAAGATAACACAAAGCCCAAAAATCCATGCTCATTTTGGCGCTGGCCCCAGCAGCTATGTCATTTGTGCCTCAGCAGAGTTGGTGCAGTTGTCACCTAGAGAGAGGTGACAGATATTGATCTGCCATCCCAGAAGCTGCAAACAGCAAGTCTCATTTCCCTGCTTGGTGCTGTCAGGCGTTAAAAATCAAACATGACAGGCCACCTCAAGCTGCAACACATACCCATTACCCATCTCATCGTCTTTGTGTCCAGTACTATTGGACATCAATACAACTCTTTACTGTGGAGCTTAAATAACTGGTTTTCCCTTTGGTTATTTTTTCCTAGTCAGTTCTGACAAAGGGTTTTAGTCTTTCCTGAATGACATTAATGTCTCAGCTTCCAAAAAGAAATTGTCCTAACTGACCTCAGTTTAGCAAGATTGATCTAAATGGACTTTTAGCTCGGATTGTTTTGTCAGGAGCTGCCTTACGCCCACATGGACAAGAAAGAGTTTGACCATCTACATTTCCATGTGATTTGTCCGCTAATGAAGAGCATGTGATTTGGAATAAAGCTCTAAACAAATGAGTTGTGGCCGAGTAAGAACTGTCAAGCTCATCATCAAGCAAGTTGAAGAGAGGCTCGAGAATCACTCTTAGTAACGCCAGGTTACTTTATTTCTTCTTTACTATCTTTAGAACTAAAATTACACACAAGAACCAGTAAAATTTTATCCACAAACATAAACCATATGGATGTGAAATGTTCTAAAGAGCGGTGTTGGTGACTCACACTCAGATAATTCACTTCCTGCACTGCGGTGTGTTCACATGCACTGAGAAACCATGTTACACAGAGAAATCAGGTTATGCAAACCATCATGAACATGAAACCAGTCAGTAATGAGATTTCTCTTCTACCATGACCTTATTTTGGCATTATTACTTTCTTTTCTGTGAGCTTGTGTCGCAGAGCTGAATACAATTTTTCCTCCATTCTTTCCAAAGCTGTTACAAGAACATGGCTGAATTTAACAGTGACATGATGAGAGGTGGAAATTTTATTTATTTAGATTTCTAGAGGCTTCGTTGTGTTATTTTCAGTATTAGACTGCCTTTGGCTAGAATTATTTTGAATATGAGGATGTTTCGCTGCATGTTTATGATGTGTTCTTTCATGCAGTCAATCAGCTGCCACTAATCTAATCTCCCTGTCGAGAGTCTTTGGCTTTATACATGGCTACAAGTGTACAGCATAGACTGTATAAACATAATGGATGTAGCAATCATCATGTCACCCA
Source organism: Chaetodon striatus (assembly GCA_029783705.1). NCBI lineage: Eukaryota > Metazoa > Chordata > Actinopteri > Chaetodontiformes > Chaetodontidae > Chaetodon > Chaetodon striatus. The sequence continues at coordinate 12,305,751 of JAPZEB010000021.1, read as the reverse complement.
TTGGTTTGAAGCAAGCCTATTAAAGAAAGGTTGGGACACACTCTTTGACCTTATTGGAGCTACGAGGTTTTATACCTGCACAAAGTAACTGGAGCTAGAATAAAAGAACGGTGTCCCCTCAGGTCAGGGGGAGGCAACCTGTGGCACTGGAGCCATGTGGCTCTTCAGCTCCTCTCCAGTGGCTCTCTATGGCTTTGACAAAAAACATCACATGAAAATGAAGAACGGTATTTTTTTAATTTTTTCAACATTTACATTTGTATTTATCACTGTTTTAGGCCTAAAGAAGTTCTTACATTCTCCAATTTTAAAAATGTGTAACCTATGCACTAAATTAAAGAAAAAATATTAACATTTTGTCACCTAAAAAGAGCGCCTTTCCTCTAAATTTTGCCAAACCAACAGCAGTGGCTAGTCTTAAGCCTCCATTGGTAGGCTGGCAATGGATAGTCTCAGATACAGAATACGATAGTGCGTGGACAGATTTGTTTGCTTTCATCGCCAACGCTGCAAAGTTAATGTAACAAATAATCATGAATAGCGCACTGCATACGAGCCATGTTGTAGTAAAATATATTTTTGAATGCTCACATTTAGACTTCATGCACAGTGTTACCTTAAGGCTCAAATATGTTTTGCAGCTCCAGGCAGATTTTTTAAAATTATTTTTGGTCAAAAAATAAAAAGTTTTTTGATGTGCGCAAATGGATGACGGTAGATATACAACAGATTGTTTTCATGTAGAAATCATTTGTTTATTGTCTTTTATTAAAGACCTTTTCAATTACTGTAGAACTGTAATTCTCACCCCTATCTTTATTTTTCATATAAAATATATTCCAACCAGAGGCTGACTGGAGACGCCTCAGTGAAACCAATCTATAATCCTCATGTTGTACGATGGTGCGCCAGCTGTTGAGCCTTTTGGCAACGGCAGACCAGATTTTACTACGCGTGTGTTGTACCCAAGGATATGACGCACTGTGACGCTGTGACTTCTCTTTTTAACCTCCTTGGTTTGTGGATGTCTACCTTGAAGCCTCAAGTTTGGCATTTATGCTGTTGCCATCTTTGAGTTTGGTGACCACATTTAAATGACAGGAGCTGGGGCTGGATCTGACTCATGCGCCTAGCAGACAGCCTGTCACTAATAGCAACCATATAAACGTCCCATCTACCTGCCCCGGACGCAGCTGCTTAACAGAAGAAGGGATCGAGAGATGGAAACCAGGTTTCTCTAATCCTCTACCCTGACTAAAGGAACAGAGTTTGATGTTTATAAGCCATTTAAAAAAAAAAAAAAATCAGGTTTCTGGAGTATCAGACAATAACCTTGTTACACAGGTGCATTTCAATGCAGTGCTGGTTTTGGGTCGACACATATAATTCTAAGAATTCACTCTTTCATATGAAACTGGTTTCTGTGGCACAGAAAGGTCTCTCATTTTGGTTTTTATTTCTGACTTAGGGACCGAACATTTGTGTCAGAACAGTTACTGGATGAACATTAGTTTCCTCTGTAGTGTTGCACACTGCTGTTTTTCAAAGTGCTCACACTGATCTGATATCTTCCCTCCAGCGCTGACATTTGGCCGCTATGACATTTTCACCTGACAACAGCACGGTATAACTTCATTTACACATTTCTGCTTTGCTTCAACATGTTGTTCTCTTTATTATTTTTCTCTCTGAGTGACACATTTTCCTCCAGCCAATCAGCAGCAGAGAGGAAACTGCTGGTTGTCTTATCACCTGGCCGGTCTCCTGCCACGCCACACACGAAGCGAGAATGAGATGGAGGCAGTGTGTGATCAGATGGGACAACAGGTGCTCTGCCTCTAGAAAACCAATGAGCTGATGGGACTCATCCTCGTCACGTTTCTCCATTAATCAGTGTTTTAACGCTCGTGACTCACACTCTTCCCCAAAGTGCTTGTCGTATTTTCAGTGCACAGTGTGGCAGGACACAGTGGGAATCAAACCCCAAACCTCGTCTGCATCAGTGTTCAAGTCACGGAGTGGTGGCTCATCGCAGCTCAGCTCAGTACAGATAAATGCGTCGTCCATACGAAACCACAGAGTCAATACTCAAACCCTAAACTGTTAAAGAAGGTGAACACAGTGAAAATTACACCTGCTTACTGTGGTGATATGTACATATGCCCAAGTATTAAGTAAAATTTTAAGGTACTTGTACTTTACTTGAGTATTTCTATTTCATGTAACTTTATACTTCTGCTCCACTACACCTTTTATAGAGTGTTACACTCTGTGCAATCCAAGGGGAACAATCCAACAGAAGGGCGACAATCTGTTGCAGCAAATAAAGTTTTAGTTCAGTTGTAGCTTCTCTGGCAAGTCTCATTCATATTTTTGTTTCCATGATGACAGTTTGTTTCATTTTTCATCTTAGATTTATGATTGTCTCTGCTGATAATGTCTCTCTGTCTCCATCGGTCTCTTGCTCTCATTTTTGCAAATCAGTTGATTAGCCTGTTGTGTAAATTTTGTAATTGCCCTTAGATGCAGCTAATCAAAGCTTTTGTATCACTAAACAGATCCCTGTGATTTGGCTCTAGATTCCTTTCACCAATCCTTATGATTTTCTTGCAGATAAACACAGAAAGCTGCTGTCGTAATTTAGCCTCTTGTGCTCAGAATAAAGGACTTCATGAATGTCAGAAGGGAGTTTCAGCTCATCAGGGGAGTATTTATGATGTGTATGTTGTCTGTTGGCAGTGGGGCTTAAAGCTGAAGCCTGCCTGCTCCCCACAGTGTTTCTTCTGCTAGTATCAGACATTCTGGTCAAAATTTAAATGAGAAAAAAGGCAAAATATAATTGTAGAGAATTTATGCCATCAGAGGAGGAGTGTGTGTGTGTGTTTGTGTGTGTGTGTGTGTGTGTGTGTGTGTTCAGTGCTGTCAGTGGTAGCTGACACATCTTGCTGCTCTGTACCCAATCCAATATGCATCACTCCACAGGTATC
>JAPZEB010000021.1:12261125-12273934 GCA_029783705.1 Chaetodon striatus | reverse complement strand
GTTAATTGGTGACTCTAAATTGTCCGTAGGTGTGAATGTGAGTGTGAATGGCTGTCTGTCTCTATGTGTCAGCCCTGCGATAGTCTGGTGACCTGTCCAGGGTGTACCCCGCCTCTCGCCCCATAACAGCTGGGATAGGCTCCAGCACACTGGCGACCCCTAACAGGATAAGCAGTTATGGAAATTAATAATTAAATGAATACAGCCAATCACCGCAAGCGTTCCTTGATTTAAGTGATTGGCCCACCACTGCAGGAGGTGCAACCCATACAGTCTGTGGTGTGGTGAGGTCGATGTATTTAACAGAGGTGGTAGATGCCAGCAAAACATTTTAAAGTATGGCTGTACTACACACTTGTGGGTATCAAATGAAGTGATCTATTAGTATTGATAACACTGAAGGGTACTGCTATTGCTACTGGTATCGTCATAATTTATACGCTACCCAGCCCTGTAAAATAGCAAAAATGAAAGTACTCTTAATGCTGAATGGCCCCTGACAGTGTTATATCATATCACTGGCTTATTATATTTGACAAGTTAATATTTAAGTGGTACTTAGAATTAAAAATGTAAATGTTGAAGCTGGTCACGGTGGAGCTGATGTAAACTACTTTTATTTACCAGTAGCATAATTTTGAGACACTTGATATTGAAGTACATGTACTTTATTACTTTCAACTACTGCTTATTTGTACTAAGAAGGAGGACAATGTGATGCATTCACTTACTTTTGCAAAACTGTTTCATTTGTGTGAAATTTTGGTTGACCTTTGATCTGTGAAATAGCAACACTCACTAACGTCCACCTGATGAATGAAAGAGGTGGGGACTTACTGCTTGATTAGGAAGATGATGCCTTTTCAGAGTACAGGCAATGGAACAAGTGGGATGCTCCATGACTGGCAGTGCAAGGATAGACCTGAGTTTGATTTGGAGGTTTATACTTCTTAGTATGTTGAATGCTAATGTTAGCTAGTTTACTCATATCACATGAGAACAAATGTGTTTGATGCTGAAGTTAATGCTTGCAGACTTTCTCTTAGATTTTCCTCAGCGTGTCAGACTTTTATCTGTCCAGTTTCAGTCTGATTTTTTTTATATGCTGCATTCAAGTGTTTTCTATAGTGTCAGTGTAATGGGTTTGGTTGTCAGAAGCTACCATGAAATGCGTTGCTAAGTGCTTTTGGTCAAAATCGACATTGTAAAGAAGTTTCCGATTTTGCTGTTTTGGTCTTTTGACACATGAAGAAGCAACCCTGCCGGTAAGATATTTAGCTCAGCTGCTTTACTCAGGCCAACTGACCCCATAGTAAGTGAGGGAAGAAGTACTCAGATCTTTTACTTAAGTAAAAAGAATGATACTATGATAATTAAGTAGCAATACTGTTACAAGTAAAAGCCATGCATTCAAAATAGATCAAAAGTATTAGCAACAAAGTGTACTTAGAGCACCAAAAGTAAAAGTACTCCTTATGCAGAATGACCCATTTCAGAGTAATTTATTGCATTATATCATTTTATTGTAAGTACGTTTTATTGCACTGGTATGTCAACGTGTACATCATGTTAATGTCGCAGCCAGTAAAGATGGAGCTAATTTTAATTACTTTATATTCTGTTGGGTATTGGGTATTTTGAATAATAAAGCAATAAAGTAGCACACAAGAGATATGTCAAGTAACAGACAAGCACCACAAAACTGCACATAAGTGCAGGACTTAAGTTAAGCTGACTTACTAAAACTCCACCATGTTTTTCTCTCTCCTTCTGAGAGTGTTTTTCTTGCCACATGATGGTGAAGACGCCTCCGTCAGTCGTCCCAGTGGGCTCCTCAGTAACTGTCTTAAAGCAGGACGATGTATGGATGATCAGGGATCAGCTGAGGATCAGCTGTCAGTCCGCAGGAAGCCGGCCACGACTGATTAAATGAGCCTGACTAGCTGGCCGCAGCAGCACTTAGCTGTGGATCAATCCGGCTCCTGGAGGACGTCAATCTCCTTTAGGTGACAGGTTTAGAGGAGAGCTTGATGATGTCATCGTCCAGCACAGACGCTCTCAACTCTTAGTCATGATTGAATTTGGATTAGAGAAAAACACTTGGTTAGAGACGGGGGCTCAGAGGTGTGACTACTGATAATTTGCTCTTGAGTTGCTTCAGTGAACATGGATGGATGTGTAGTTGCATGTTTTCAGAATTTTAGGGCATTCTATTGTCATATGTAAAATATTTTGGAAGCAATCTTTAATGCTTGATATGATATAAAAACATCTTTCTTAGTACCTCAAACAGAAAACACAAGCAAAACAAAAAACCCTAAAGTAGTTACCCTTGATATTTGAACAACCCATCTCACCATGTAAAACTGAGGCCATGTTTACAACTCTCCAGTATGGTCTGAATGATCAGGTCACAAGACACACTGAGGATGCACTGGCTGCATTCATACTCCTACTGTCCGCTTGTGATCTGATTGCCCAAGACGCATGTTAATACCAGGGTGTATAATTGATAGCAATAACATCAGATGTGGATTTCAGTATCGTTTGGCCATTGTTATCATTAACAGCTCTCTCTGATAATATCTGGTCACTCCTGTTTCATGATGGAGTAGCTGAGTTATCCTCAGCAGCAAGTGTCAGAGTCCATTTCACAGCTTAATTTGACCTTTCAAATCACGTCCCTCCTGACATTAAGCCTCACCTCAGCATCCTGTCTCTGGTCATCGAACTGCAGGAGAGGAGTTTACTCCTGATGCCCATTTGATGGGACCTATAAAATGTTATCTTTAATTTTTAGAGATTAATTTCCTCTACTACACCACTGTTGTTATTTTTGTCTCAGGCGCAGAATCCAGTTTATTTCTCAAATGTTAAATGATAGTAATCATGATGAAACTTTATTGATCCCTTTATTGGGGCAGTAGAGTCATGAGTCAGCACATTCAGCAGCAGAAAAGAACAAATGGAAAATGAGCTCAAAAATTCAATTTGAAATAAGACAACACGTTCTCACGCTGACCTCATCACATATTGACGTTTTGGTCATGGACTTTCCACGTCCACATATGAGGTGCAAGGTACCCTGGGTGCGTTGGTTGTTGACGTCCTGGGGCACCGTGTCAACTTCTGCCTGTTACATGTATTGTCTTATTTCAACATACGTTTACATAGAGTCTCTTTTAAAATAAAAGAAGAGGGTTTTTGCTTTAGAATCTTATGGGACGCGGACATTTGCCACCTTAACTTTTGTCCTTGTCCCGCCACATTACCCCCCTGACACCACCGGGCGATGTTAAACTATAACGGCAACTGGCAGGGAAAATGATAAAGAGACCTCATGAAATATACATGAATGTTAGGTGAGGTTTTGCAGCTTAAACAGCTGAACAGATTCTCTTGTTATGCAACAGGTAGAGCTGAAGTGATCAGTTTATTAAACGATAATTGACAGAAAATTAATCAGCAACTATTTGGATAGTGGATTTACTGTTTGAGTCATTTTTTTAAAGCAAAAATGCTAAAAAATTATCCATCTTTTTCTCTATTTTCTGACATTTTTCAGGCAAAAGATTCAAAGATATTAAAGACCAACAATAAATAACTAAACAATTGTTAGTTGCAGCTCTCGGAACAGGGCTCCATAGCTCCAGGCGTCACATAAATGTAATGTATTGTCGGTTGTACTGCTTACAATTTCTTTAAATCACAAGTCGTAACAAGCCCATGTGTCAGGGCAGTTCTCACAGTCCAGCACACCTGACTTGTCGTTTTGTTTAAAGGCAGTTTACCATGGAGGCCAAATGAAAGCAGCAGAAACATCGTGCAGCCTGAAAGACATTTGCATAATGAGAATTTGTTAATTACTTTGAGATTAAGCACAGAGGCCCGCAGTCTGTAAGCTTCTGTATCAAATTAGTGTTTGGTGAAGGTTAAGCCAACTCTCTTCTCCACAGCTAATCTCAGAGACGCAGCGGAAAGGCTGCAGTAATCTCACCACATACAGTAGACACTCAACACCCAACAAAAGTCTGTGATAGTGTTTGACAAGATCCAGGCTTCCAACTGTGGCTGCTAATTTTTAACCTCCTCTAATCGCAGCTATTAATAACTGTCACATGATAGCATTTCATTTTTAGGTATTTAAACCAGCGCTTTGGTCCAGAACAAGCTCCACAAATGCTCGTTTTAGATACCCAACATTTTAAAAAAAAAAGATTCTGAAAGAGTCAGAGGGTCAGATCTTGCTGCAGCAAATGTCCCTGAAGTGCTGATTAATTGTCACAGAGAAATATGTTTTGTGGAGAAAGGTGAGGAAAGAAAAGAGAAAGGTTTAAAGGGCAGAGGTGGAGAGCTTAATCAAAACTTTTAGAAGAAGAGGAGAATCTAAACGGACTGTAAGACCTTGGCTTGAACGTCTGTTTCTAAGTTTAAAACTTATCGCCTAATGCGCTATAACTGCAACACCGCTGACTCAGCCCAGAGAAACTTGTCGATAAAAAAGCACATGGCCTGAAATATCTGCTGTGCTGAGTAGACACTTTGGTGCAACAGTAACACGAGCAGATACATTTTTAATAAGGCCGGCCAAAGACGAAATCGAACACCAAACCCCGACTGTGATCAAGTGTTATCTAACTTCCAGTAGGTTTGTTTTAGTTGGTGCCAGAGAAAAAGTCTTTGTCACATTTTTAGATTCAGTTTGTTAAAATCCTCCCACCTGACATCATCATGTAGCTGATCGAGTGCCACATTAGATGTCATCATGTTGATAAGTGTGTGTCTCTCCACCTGTCGTGTGTGTACATTTTTAATTTGCGCATAATGAAACCTGAATGAAAATCCTAGACATGTAAAACATTTGGCAAAAAAGTTATTACCCTTGCCTGAGGGGGAAACGTGGATGTATTGATAAAAACAAAATGCAAATGTACACAGACTTCGTGAATAAATCATGACGCATGTGTGACCTTTTTGTCACTGAAGCTTCCGCTGACAAGATGAAAAATGGCGCCAGGTGAATCTGTGCGGAGCCATGAGGAGACTCCACAGCCTCGTCTCCTAGAAATTACATTCATACAAAACTTATTTGAAACAGCAAATACATTTTAAGGGAAACATAACACTGAGCAAATTATGGTTTCTGTTAACATAATGACGAAATACAGCAAAATGTTCACTGTTTAAGTATTTCAGTTGTTTTCCAATTAAAATAGGCAGCCTTGCAATACAGCATCAACTCGTAGAGACCACTGCATTGTTATTTTATTACCTGATCCTTACCTAACCTTAACTAAAGTGCATTTGTTGCCCAAACCTAAGACAGGATTCTGGATGCAAACCAGAAGTTCTGGTGTCAACACCTTGTACTTTGCACGCCTACAATCCTTCCCAACCACCCCCTTGCAAAGTCTACACTCAACAAGCATCTAGTGTTTCGTTAAGTGAAAGAAACGTTGTCTCTAACCCTAATTCAGGCAGTGATGCGTCGCCACTACAACGTAATTAAAAAAGCAGTTTAGTAACATACACACATTTTTTAGGAGACAGATTAGACTATTACTTTTCTCAAATGAACGCATGAAACAAACATAAATACCATATTTCTCTCATGTTTTCCACATTGTTTTTGTTCTTTTGAGGTTTGACTGGCGCTTTATTAACTACATTATCTCATGTCACCCACTTCCTCTGCAGTGGTTCGATGTCACCCACTAGAAGAATCAGTACCACTGTTTACCTGGGTGCACTCAACTCGTAATACCTGTGTAACAGTAGTGGATAGGAACTCACATTAATTTGTATTTTCTTGCGCCGATTTTCTGGAAATGTATTTCAAGCTTGCAACATTTGGATAGAATCTTCACATCTTCACATGCCTTTAACAGATCATATAATAGCAAGCTAACATTTGTTACCTTATGTGGTGAAAACTGTTTTGATTTAGTGCCAAATCTTCACTTAGAAAATATCTTAAGCTATAGTTAGGCAAAGTTTGAACTTTGGACAGATCTTAACCCAACTGAACAGCTGCGGGAGATTTTGGAGCACCGTGTTAGTCAGCCATTTTGACCACCATCATCAAAATAATATAGTATCGTCTGGTCTTCTTTAATTTGTTCTGGCAGCTCGTTGTGGTTCAACATCATATGAAGACAATTAACATTGTTCTTTCACTGTTAACCTGTCACCCATGTGTATCTCTTAGCTAGAGTTTTTCAATTTTGCATCAAGAAAGAAAGAGTGTGAAATGTATGTGACATTTATGGTATGAATACATACTGGGTGTAATGCTAATAGATTTTAAGTCTATGTGCTGTAACCCTCTACAACAGGCTAACCAGGGCATGTAAACAAAAGTCACATTTTTTACATTTTGTTTATCCAGATCTCTTCTAGCTCAAGGCCAGTCTTTCAATAATCCATATCAAAATTAAGGTAATAAATAATGTAAGACAACATATGCCCATACAACAGTTTGTGTAATATCTAATGAATTACCACCCCACGAGTGATGTTACAAACTCCATGTACAGCTATGTTCTTAACATAAAGTTATATAGCCTAGGTCAGGTTTAAGTAAAGTTATGTAGGTTAGGTTTAGGAAAAGAGCCAAGGTGATAGTGCACCTTAAAATACTGTCACATGGATTCAAGCGGATTTGAATATTGCTCTCCTGGGGGAAAGTCCTATGTTTTATGACCCATCCACCACCCCAACCTGCACTGGCTACTTCCTTATTTACTCCCATCAGGCCATTGGTCACATGATCACAGCCTTCTCAGTTATGTGGTTTATACACAAATTAGTTCCTCAAGATTATAAGGGATATATACATAATTGTGGTGCATTAGTTTTGTAGGTATACATAAAAACAGTTCATGAGAACAGCCTTGCACTTGCACACATAACTGACATGTGGGTCTTTTCAGACATCATCTCCAGTTCTTCTCTGTTTTTTTCCTTTTTAATGTTCAGACCAGTTAAACAAATAAATAGCTGAATATGAGCATTAGATCGTATCTTAAAAGTATGTCTGTTCCTGCTAACAGATTCTAAACCATACACTAGACCGCATAATCATGTGACATAGTCTGTAGGCGTGTGGTCCTTTGAGTGCTGTTGGATCAATGAATTGTGGGATGGCAGTATCTCCTGTGGGTCAGTTGACTCAGGGAGGATCTTCGGTTGTCATCGTACTGTATGTCTCCTTCAACCTCTCTGTTTGTTCTCATTTCCTGTGGTTGGTGTGGATTACGCTCTCCCCCTCAGTGAGTCACACTGCAGTTCACTTCACTGCAGAGCACTGAGACTCACATTTTCAGTCATCTCTAAAAAGACTTGATTGGATGCCGATCAAGTGCGGCAGGGTTAAAACGCTGAGTCACGGCTGATTTGAAGTTGTTTACGTCTGTCGCTAATGAACAGTGCAGGAACTGTGGCCTGTTGTAAATGCTGGAGATGGAGAGTGGCTGGACAAATTAATATAAATAAGTCCTAATGTTGAATGGATGCCTGAAAATATGAACGCAATATGCCAAAAAAGAGCCAAAACATTGAGAACAACTTTAAACTTTCTAATCCTTTTAGATTGCACAGTATGATGTGCGAAAACACTGCACATTTTAATTCTGTACTGCAGGCAACACACCAGAGGGTTAGGGCTTTTTGAATATAGTAGGGTTTTGGTGTCTCTGTATAGTCTGTGGATAACTACAAATACTTTGGAATTAGGTTGGACAAAAGTCTGTATTTTAAACACCGAACAGATGATCTTGTAAAGACATTCAATCTCACAATAGGATTTCTGTACAGGCTAAAGTCCTGCTTTTCCATGGCATCAAGAAAACACTTAGTCCCTGGCCTATTTCTGACTCAGATTGATTTTGGTGATACTATTTACAGATCTGCCTCATCATTCACCTTGTACAAACTTGACCCACTGTAACACTCAGCCTTGAGGTGCAGTATGTCACTAATTCTAGCTCCAGCAGCCATCATTGTACCTTACACAACACAGCAGGATGGTCATCTTTCACTATGTGTTGGTTACGACACTTGTACATTTAGTTTTTAAGATCACCTCAGGCAAATTTCCTACCGAGCAAAGCCAGAAGATTTTAAATCTGCAGACATAATTAGCAGTAATTATAGGTCACACAAATGGCTTCAGGTTTAAAGTGCCTTTTATCAGCACAGATGCTGGCAAAACAAGCCTGTTCTCTTTTGTTTAAGCCTATTTTATGGGCAGTTTTTGTCTGTAATTATGGTGTAGCTGAAGGAAGACAGGAAATGTGGGAGAGAGAGTGGGGATGACACGCAGCTAAGGGTGGCAGGTTGGAATCAAACCCAGGTTGCTGCAAAGGGCTCAGGCTATATAAGGTGCACACTCTGCCAGGTGAGCTTGAAGTTGCCCCAACAAGCTTGTTCGAATATGGTCCTTGAGCAATCTGCAGGCCAAGCCTTAAACTCAAGACCTTCACCCCTTAAAATGATTCTAAACTTAGGGCCCTGACAAACCAAGACGACGGTTGGGTGTCAGTCAATGTTTGGCCGTCGGTAAGCGTTAATCACCTTAGTTGGTGTGGTGTGTCCCGCACAGTTGCTCCTTGTCTGCTTTTTTCTGGTTGGTGTTGGCGACAGCAGAGCCTGTCAATGAATGAAATCCCTCTGGTTGTCGGGTCCGTTTAGTGCACAAGAAGAGAAATGGAAATGAGGAACGTAAACAAAGAGCTAAAGTCAAGAGAACAAAACAAACTTGTTGCATAAGGTCAGATTATTTTTCTTTAGCCGTTGATCTCTTTAGCAGAAATGGTTTGTAATTGTTTGTGTTATTGCTCGCTAGCACATGGTAAATATTCTTTATTCTTTCAACATTAGATTGTGTCGTTAACATGCTAACTGGCTATGGTCTTGATTCGTCCTGTTCGTCTTCCGGTTTTCCCTTTTTGAATGACGAATACTAACAACCGTGGTGTTTTCAAGTGCAACATGGGACATGAAGCACAGCCCTCAGCCCTCGTCGCCACTAGTTCTTTGATGTTGGTTCGGTGTATTTGGGCCTTTAGAATAAAGGAAACAGTCACGGCTAGCTTCATTTGCTTCAATTGAGTAACAAACTCTTGACTAAATACCGCATCCTTTAGAATGCATTATATTGTGAGACGTATTTTGTACCTGTTACAGTGATTTGACATTATCATCCTGTTTGTGTTGGATGCTGCTGTTTAACCCATGCTTAGTTATAGGTCTCACTTTTAAAAGCTGTTTTAATCTCAATGTGACTTCCTAGGTAAATGAAGCCAAAATGACACTAGGGTCAAATATATAACTTTAAAGTTGTTTTTTTTTATTAAACATTTCTTTGAGGTGTTTTTCTTCTCACAGTCACTTTCCTCCAGTAAGTTGGCAGTCTGTTTTTTTTTTTTTTTTTCCACAGGCGTAGCATAACGTGTCATCAACAACATAGAAATCAACAACCGTGCTGCTGCGTTTCCTTTGAGACGTTCTCAAATGAGGAACCTGGAAAAAAAAATCCTGTTTTACACAAACAAAACCAGAAATGATCAAAAAAAACGTTTTTGTCAGATTTCTGGATTCACTATTGATTTTGCTTCACTGTGTAAAGCCCCATTTACAGTTATTTTGTGTGTATCAGATTTGGCGATGGCTTCAGCTCACATCTCTAACCGCCTCCTCAGCCTCTTTGCATAAAAACACAACAATGTGTTGAGGAAGGGTCGGTGCTTCTTCATTATTTAACAAGCATCTCTGTGTCCCTTCATGTAAACCGATAGGCTGGAGCTCGAAGGAGGGTGCAGTTGTTTTGTTTGTGCTTTATTCCCTGTGAGTTCTCGTGTTCCACTGCAGCCGAGTGGAGATAACGGTCTAAATATAGAGCAGGGTGCAGCGACTCCAAGGCCTGTGGGCTCGAGTCATTGTGCTCTCAAGAGTCGACAAGGTTTCCTGAATTGTTTTAGCCCTTGTAGCCCTGAACTCTCTGAGCCCACTGGTAGATAGTGTGGTTGCATACCAGCAAATGTGGCAAGCCTCAGTTATTTAGCTGAATGTTTTTTTTTTACTGAGGTCAGAATTGAGTTGCCAGTATTCCTCTTCAAATCTGTTTGTCAGTCGGATGGATTTGGACATGTGTGTCCGATCATTACTGTGACTTTCTGAAACTGACAATTCACGCCCACCTCACGCCATGTTTGGTCAGCTGTGTGGAGGTGGGAGCAGGGTTTGAACTTCTCTCTCTTGCTCTCTTTTTTCATTCTTTACTCAACTATTTCTGTCTCTTTTCACGTGAACAGCCAAGGTCAACATTGTGAATTCTTCCAGGACACACTGTCCGAAAATGTGCCCTGTTATCCCCATATGTAAACATATGTAAACTGCCGTCCAAGGTGTATTAACACCTTTGATTTCTGACTTGACTGGCGTACCAACTTGTAATTTTCAAGTATAACCAGACCCTTATGCGAAGGTCTCCAAGTAAACCTCAATGTAGACCTTCTGAGTAATGAGTGTTAGGGGTAACTGTTCTCATATGAACTCCCTTTCACACATGTAGCACACAACAGGAGATGTCTGTGTCCGAAGCGTTCACACCTACTGGAAATACTCTGTTTGGTTTAGGCGAGGGGTGGTGCCTGGGTAGAGCGTGTAGAGGGCAGGACTTGATACAGATTACACTGCGATCATGTCACCACTTGGTAATCTGATCATAAACAACAGAGTCTCACGCTGTTCATTGAATTTGTTTGATGATTTTGGCTTTGGTCATTCCAACAGAATTGCCCGTATCTCGTCATCTCTCCAGTTAGACATTTTTATTGGCATCTTTATCTGATGACCTGTGTCCTTCACCCTCGCACGTTTGTTTTCTAATGGTTTTGCGCAAGCCGCATTATAGAAACCTCATTCACACGGCTACTTGCTTGCTGTGAGCACTTCGAACAGTGACCTCCTGTCTTCACACATTAAATAGACATTATACTGACTTTGTTCTAGGCAGCCATCAGGGTTAAGTCTATTTAATGTCCACTCCAACTGATTCGGACATTTGCGTTATCACATACAGCTCCTCCGGGTAATGTACAGGTTTACGGTGCGTGTGTGTGTGTGTAAGGGGCCATAAAGTTTTGTAGAGAAGCCAACACACACTCTCCCCAAATCACAACAAACCTGCACATTAAGCAAGTCGATTGATTGATTAAATTTGTGTCAGGATGTAGTTTCAAAACAGAGGAAGAAAAATTTTTATCTTTACACAAATTGTCCATACATGTATAAAAAAAATAGCCACTCACATGCCTCCAAACATTGCCTCTATATGTTCACCTGCATGCAGCCTGGAGAAGCATGTTTACACCTCGAGCCAGTTGAGGATTGATAATGATCTGTGTCACATTCAGGCTGTTAAAGGGACATTTGGTATCTGAATTCTCAAACACTGTCAGACTCCGATCGATAGCAAACAAAGAAAGTAGATCCCTGGACATTCATGTAGCTGATGAAGGAAATGCATGATCAGCAGATAGAGCTAACCTGATGTAAATACCTGCCACTGTAGATTGTGAGTGTGTATGCCGCTAAATTTAAAGTTGTCTCTGACATATAATCCTTTGTAGGGGTGTGATCGTTGGTGTAGATGTCAGGCTGCTTCTTTACTGGGCTGTAACTTAAGCAGTAAGCATCCTGTCATTAAGGTACCATCAACAATGTTTGTCACACCTGACCCTAAATAATCCTCTTAAAATGGTCATTTATGGTATATCCAAACAAGCTGTTGATGTTAAAATACAAGTTCAGCTGCTGAATACCAAACTCCAGACTGACTTCGACCTGCAGCTGCTTGTGCAGTGAATTATTCCCCACACATCCCCAGCTGATTGTGACTGATTGAGCCATTTGCCTCCACCCTTTTTGCCAAATTGAGAAAACGCCGATGGGTTTTCTGTTTTCCCCTGACATTGCAATGTGCCGCTATGATTAATTACCATAAAGCAAATGTGCAGTGTTTAAGCCTGACGAGTTAATCACCATCATCTGTTAGGCTGAGTCTAACAGCTGTGGACAGACTCTCATCTTTTGTCTAAACTATCATTAGATGTATGACCTTTGTATGAAAAATACCCTCCAATGTTTTTAAAGGTTTTTTTGGAGGGTTTAATTTCAAGTGTGTTTTTTGCTCATGACTTTAAAGGAGGCGGTCATTAATTCAGATAAGGCAGAAACCTTAGAGTTCTGTCCAACGCCTACATCAAGGGAGCAGATGTGTCTGGATGAAGGATTGTGGCACTCTGATACAGATGTCAATCATCTTGTTGATTATTTTCTCAATTAATAGATTCATCTTTTTGTTAATAAAATTTTATGAAAAACATGGTCATTTTCCACAGCCCAAGGAGATGTACTCTAAAAGCTTGTTTCTTTTGACCAACAGTCCCAAACGGAGACATATTAAGTTTACTCTCATTAACGGCACAGAAAAGCAGCGAATCTGCTGAAAGCTCAAACTGTCTTTTTTTCCTTTTTGTCATTTTTGCTATAAAAAAAAAGGATGATTACGATGAATCAAGCAAACTAATCCCCGCACTTCAACATTTTCTCATGTAGTTTAACCTTAAGCTATATCAGCTAACTTGTCTTAGCAGTCTCACCTTTCTATTTACAGATTTCTTTATGTTCTTATTAAGTTATATTTAGATCTATGGTATATTTATATATCTTTTTGGGGTATGATCGGGTGCTTTTCTCGGTTGTTCCATTGCTCATGTTTTGTGTTAAAAAGATTTTTGTGTTTG
>JAPZEB010000021.1:12239490-12259486 GCA_029783705.1 Chaetodon striatus | reverse complement strand
ACAAGCAAATGATTATTTTGATAGTCGAAGAACCACTTAGGTCCTTTTTCAAGCAAAAATGCCAAAACATTCCCCAGTTTTGCTTCTAAATTATGAGAATTTGCTTATTTTCTTTGTCTTATTGGATGGAAAACTGAATCTTTTTGGATTTTGGACGGTTGGTCGGACAAAGCAAGACATCTGGTGACTCCCCCTTAGACTAAATCCTCATGAGCATTTTCTTTTACTACTTTGACATTTTATGGACTAAATGACAAATAACTGATAGATTAATTGAAAATCAGTAATGGATTGCAGCCCTAGAGTAAACCTGATGGATGTATTTTAACATATTTCAAAATTTTACAGTGATTCCGAGATTGAATTCAAAGAGTTTAAAATTGTAGAACATTCAATGGAATTCTCGGCCAAGTGTGTGAGGCACACTCAAACCCTGCCTTTATGTACGGATGTATAAACTGTATTTGTGTCCCTTTATGACCTTCAAGTGTGTGCCTGTGGTTCCTCCATCAGAAAAAGCCCACCACACAAGATCTGAATCATTTTACAGTGGATGAGTGGGAGCTCCCGAAAGAGGAGTTCAGCCTGGAGGAGGAGCTGGGCAGTGGCTACTTTGCTGACGTCTACCGGGGACGCTGGAAAAACCACATTAACGTCGCCATCAAGATCATCAAAAGTGGTACTGTATCATCTCTGTGCATCTGAGACTGAATTAAAGTGAAAATAGAAAAGCTTTTTGCGTTAACTTATCAATTTAAAGTTAATGTTAATGATCACAGTCAGACGGTGATTCACAGGCGTGCATATTGTTTAACAGATACATTTTACTTCCTGTTTGATTCCCATTAACAGAAGTTCATCTAAAACCCCTTTTACAATAAAATTAGCACGTGCATGCAGGTTTTTTAAACACAGATAAACCCGCTTAAAATGGTCTTACTGTGTCACGTTCAACGTCACGGACAGGCCAGAAAGCAGATTATTAAACAGCAGAAAGCTGCATGGAGGCCTGTGTAAATTTAACAGTGGTTACTTCTTTTTATACATCTCTTACTAATTCAGTCTCTCTTTCTAACTCAGTGCAGACTCATTTAAATTGATGTTTGAGCGCTGCTTGGGCAGAGACAGACGATATTTTGTGGTGGCACATCATTGCATATTGCTCGTTAAGGGACTAAAAGTGGTGTATTGAACTGAATGTTGTGTTTCGATCGGAGCTGAAGCCGATTAATACACACAAGTAATGCAAAGACATTTGACCTGAGTGTTAACGCGGATTGTAGCCTTTCCCGTTACATTAAAAAGTCAGATGTTAGCAGGTGTTAGCGAGTTTTTGTGCAGTGGAAAAGGGGCTTAAGTGAAGCTTTGCCAATATATTATATCACAGGCAGTGTTGACACAATTAGTCCAAAAACAGCATCTTAGATGAATCAATTAATTGTTAAAGTAATTTCATCAAGAAAAATTGTCACTCTAAAATGTAAAAAGGTCTTTGTCTGCTGGTCTGGAAAAAAAATATAATAATTTATAAACAGTCTCTTGGCTTCTGGGTTTGAAGGGCAAATTTCACATTTTTGACATTTTATAGACTCACAGATGACTCAAAAATGAAAATAATTTGTAGTTAAAGCCATAATTGCAAGCTCCTAATGTTCTGAGTTTTTGTACGAGGCATCTGCATTTTCTATAACGTGTTATACCGCATTTGAGTGAAACTGGATGAGAGACATAATAAGAATGTAGGCATCCATCCATCATAGTAATCCCCATTGATACACCTCTTTGCTGTCATACGTAATTGTCTTTACAGGCAGTGTTGATATGTGTGGAATTACAGTGACACACGATTGAACTGTTCATTAAAACCTGCCCCTGTGTTGTGCAACTATCAGTACAACTTATTTCTAGTTGAGTAAATACTGATCATCTTTTTGGGGAGGTCTCTGTCTTTTTTTTTGTTTGTTTGAATAGTCACAATATGTTGTTTTCATCCAGGACAACCAGATATCTCAAGCTGAGATTGAACCATGGACGTTATGAGTACACGTTGTGCTCCATAAAATCGGGCAAATACTTTTCAAATGAAGCCAGATTTAAACCTCAAAATGGTTGCCTCGGATAATTTTAGAATCCAGGTCAGATATCTGTAACATGACGTGCAGTTTGTGCTCACGGCACCCAATTACTTGCCTGAACAACTTTTTGACGGCTGGCTGGATTTAGATTTCCTGGTCAGGTGAGCCATTTCAGAGGCATGGAGCAAAGCCACAAAACAAACATGTCAAGTATCTCCCTTATCTGATTAACTTCCCGATGACTCATTGTACAGTGATAATGTAAAACACTTACACAAACAGGAAGTAAATTGTTTGTGTATCTCATCATTTCCAGGAATCGTTGCTCAAAGCATATCTTTAGACTGAGACAGGCCAGTTTATTGTGAATGATTCTAGACATAGTTTATGGTCAATAGTTTATAACCATGGTTCCCAACTAAGCCATTAGTACAAACAGTATAATACATTCAGCGTAATGCTTGCATTTGGCCATGTCATCGAGTAGTCATGTCGTCTAGTTTACAGCAGGAAATGGCACTTCAAAATAAAAGCTTTGTGCCAGAAATGCACTGTACTCAAAAATAAAGGGTGTTTTTTACAAACCTGGCATGTTTAAGAGTCACTTGTGGTCAAGAATGGACCTGTAAATTATGTTTGGACCACAACCCACCAATTGGGAAACACTGGTTTATAACATAGATCAACACCATTTATACCATTTCAATGTAATAAAACACAGGATGCCAAGTGATTAGATTTGAGGTCCTCGGGACAGAAATGTTAGAAAAGGAGCTCAGATGAGATCCTGCTATTATTCAATTAAACACTGACCCTATAAAATGTCACAAAATTGTGATTCTAATTGTTTGTCCTGTCCAACTGAAATTAACAAATATTCCTTTTTTAATGATAGAAAACAAAGAAAAGTAGCAAATCCTCCAATTTGAGAAGCTGTAACCAAAGAATGTTTTTGACTTCTTCGCTTCATAAATGACTGGATGACTTTATAAATTAAATTATATATTGACAGACATAAAGGAAAATTGCGCAGTATGTGTACAGCATTTTTCAGGTCAAGACCCTTTAGCTGAAGGAGAAACAAAGCAGGGATCCCCTGCTACATATACTGAGTTGCACTTGAGAAAATTCTATTCATATTTTTGGGTCTTGTCTTGTTTACTTCCTGTAGCTGCTCAGTCAGCAGCAGTTGTAGCATGGTGCATTAGGTATGTTAGCCTCACCCTGTACACTTTCGCTGGTGGTTTCTGAGGTGGACCACTCTGTCAGAGTGTCTTTTTCGAAAAGTTACAATCCACTGTGGCTCACAACAATGTCCGTACGCTTAATGAGTTTACCTTGACATTATGGATACACTAAGTGCTGCAAAGTGTTGTGTTGCTGTTGTGTACTGAAATTAAACGGGTTTTTGCAGCTGTCGTTGTTGATGATGGGCAAATTTATCTTTGGCTACAATATGTTGTATTTATGTTAATGAGTATTTTCAGATACATTTTAATTTTTGATAACAACAACTACAAAAAATACTTCAATTAAAACTTAAATGATCAAACTGAGGACTCGTAGGTCTCATGGACCCCCTGTTGAAGACCCAGGGTGTTCATAATATAACAATAATATATGCATACTGGTTTATTAAAAACATATAAAATACTATACATAAATAATAATATAATAAGTCATTTAGCCGTCATGTTGTGTTACAACAGCAGTGTTACATAGCCCTATATAGCACCTGTACATCAGCCTTCTAGTCCATACAAGTTATACTTACACCGATGCAACAGCTATTGGGAGCAATTTGGGGGTTCAGTATCTAGCCAGAGGATACTTCGACATGCAGACTGTATCGACATGCAGGGATTGAACTGCCAATCCTCCAATTAGTGGATGACATGCTCTGCAGCCTGAGCCACAGCTGCCACATATTGTGTTCTCCTGTCTTGTTAAAAAGTCTGACAAGTCTAAAAAGTTTGAGAAGCTCCCTGGTCCAATTTTCCACATGGCTGCACAACAGACACCATCTTCTCTGCATCTTCTGAGCATCTGCTGCTCCATGTTTCTTTTTTCTCTCTTCATCTTCTCTATTCTTTTCTCAACATGGCTTTTCTCTCATTTTGTCAACATTGTCGGGGACACAGTGGTCCTATTTGAATAAACTTTACTTACAAATCCAAAGATATTTCCAAGTTTGCACAATCAACTGTATAATTACTTGGTATGAATACCATGATTTAATAAAAACAGTTGAAATAATGTGGTGTTACGTGAGCATTTCTGCTCTAAAATCCTCAACCTGTTAACGATACAAAGAAAATCCCATTGCTACAAGTGTGTCGTGTTTGTTAAATAATCAGATTTCACTGTGGTTTCCTTCTGTTTGTATCTTCTTCTTCTGGTCCTCAGTTATTTCTGTTCCTCTTTTTCATCTGTCTTATTTTTTTTCCATCCTTATAATTCTCCCTCTTTGTCTCTCCAGACTCAGAGTTGAATCACCGTGAGTTTCAGAGGGAAGTTCAGATCCTGAAGAGTCTCCGCCATCGTCACCTCATCTCTCTGTTTGCTGTCTGCACGGCATCGGCGCCTTACTACATCATCACTGAGCTGATGGAGAAAGGCAGCCTGCTCAGCTTCCTCAGAGGTAAACCTCAGTTTACCTTCCCTCTTCTTCTTCTGTTTTTAAGAACCAGAGTTTTGTGCCCAAGGACTAGGTCAGAGGGTTAAAGCTTATGCACAGTTACTTTTTGCCGCCTGTGGTGTGATTAGTCTTGGAAGTTCTGAAGGTCATAACTTCACAGCTTGGGGTCTGATTCTCTGTGCTGATTGTTTTCCTGTTTCAGGTCCAGAGGGTCAGCGTCAAGATGTTGCATCACTCATTGACATGGGTGCTCAAGTGGCTGATGGGATGTCATACTTGGAGGAGAAGAACAGCATCCACAGAGATCTGGCGGCGCGAAATGTCTTGGTGGGGGAGGACTACATCTGTAAGGTGGCCGACTTTGGACTGGCCAGAGTGATAAAGGTAAGTGAGGGAGGAAGAGATATGAAGAGTCTTCTTCAAAGTCAAATCAAGCTTTTTAAGACAAAGATTTCTCATCCAGGAGCCGTTCTACATCACAGAAGATAAGAAGATTCCCTATAAGTGGAGTGCTCCTGAGGCCATCAGCCATGGGAAGTTCTCCAACAAGTCAGATGTCTGGTCTTTCGGGGTCTTGCTCTATGAGATTATCACCTATGGGGGCGCTCCATACCCAGGTTGGTGAAATGGCATGGTTTTTGGGGTCACACGTGTTAAAATGATTATTTATAGCACTTTCAATCAATGATAAATGGTGATTATGAATTTAAATATCAAGTCAAAGTCCTCCATTTTCCAGGAGCGATGAAAGTTTGCAAAAACTCTCTATTTGAGATAAAACATTACTACAAATTAATTTATGGTACTGCTTGGATTTGAGTGCATTGGAAGCTTTCCATTCCTTCTCACTTGACAAAGCCCCATGTGATGTCCTCAACGATTCCCACATGTTCCCACATGGTCTTAACCACTCTATTTCATCATAAACAACCAGGAATGGGGCTCAAAGTACAAAATACTGTACTTCTCCTTTAAAATAAGACTAACATTCTGCTCATTTCATGGTCAAGAGTGTTTTAATTTAAATAACAGCAGGTATGGTTTCACAAGACGATGGAATAAAGAAACAATTTCTGTATAAAGTTGCACAATTCTGATACAGTAGATGTGTTTAGGGAACTGAAAGTGAACCACTTATAATTATACATGGTGTGGTATACATCTGTGGTTTAGCAGTGAGGTGTACAGTTGCTGTGTAGACGGTGATGATAACGGACAGACTCTGACTTTATTGGTCTAGTGTATTAGATTCAGGGGGATGCAATGGTATCTAGAGGTGAGGATTGCAGATTGCAACCAGCTGAAACTTCTCCTGGTCAGAATTCCTTCAGTGTTCATTGTTCAGGAGGTTTAGTTTCAAGTTACAAATCAATGTTTCTCCTGCGCTGTTTGGCATGTTGGAGATGGCCCACTTGCCTAGCACCTGCAAGAGTGTGCGCACCGATTTTCTCAGATAACTTGATGTTATTGTTGTCTAATAAAGCAGTTTCATGTTACTGCCCGCGGACCAAGCACCTGCTAATCTGTGCTACAGTTTCAAGATCAGTCTATGACCTAATGTCACAGTGAAGTTAACCTTTGACCTTTTGGAAATAAAATGTCATCACTTCATCATTTTATCATATTAGACATTTGTGTGACATTTTGTCAAAGTTTGCATATGAATTCCTGAGTTATTGCCAAAGACATATTTTGAGAGGTCACAGTGACCTTGACCTTGGACCACCAGATTCTAATCAGTTCATTCATAAGTCTAGGTGTGTAATATTCTCATAGGATATATAAGTAAGATGTGCTCACTGTCACGTTAAAACTATGAGATAGTAACAAGTGTCCCGATTGGTTTCTGAAAGATTGTGATTACAGACAAACAAAAAAGGACAAGGTAGACATTTTTTCCAAATTTGAAGAAATTCCCTTAAGGTGTTCTTGAGAAATTGCATTCACAAGAATGAGATGGATGCAAGGTCATGGCGACCATGACCTTTGACCACGAAAATCTTATCAGTTCATTGCTGAGTCCAAGTGGATGTTTGTACGAAATTTTAATAATCCCCTCAAGGCGTTCTTGATATATTGTTTCGCAAGAATGGGATGGATGGACAGTCAACCCGAAAACACAATCCCTCCAGCCACAGCTATCGCCGGCACAGAGGTGAAAAAAATGTAAAAAAATTCTGACAGCCATGGCGTGGAGGGGCTACTTACTACAATGGCTGATGCAAAAACGTGAATGGCCCTCTCTGGAGTTAGTGTTTGGTTTGTCCATTCTGGGCTACTGTAGAAACATGTTGGTGAACATGGCAATCTTAATAGACGAGGACCTGCAGCCCATGTAGATATAAACGTCTCATTCTAAGGTAACAAAATCTCAATTATTCTTTTTTTTTCAAGTGATAAGACACTAAAGAAAAAACATTTATTATATTTAATTCCATTTCTGCTAATATATCCCTCTGAATCCTACAAACTGGACCTTTAAAGCATGTTCTATGTCCTGCGTCCAGCATCAAACACAAGGGTTTGTTTGTGAAAGTTGTTTAATAGTTTAAGTATGTCATCACAATTATACTGAGAAAGCCTCTTGGTATACCTACAGGTATGTTAGTGGAAACAAATGTTTAACAACTCTTCACTGTCTCCGCTCTCCCTCAGCCTTTAGCAACCAGGAAGTGTACCAGCAGGTGATCGACGGCTACAGGATGCCAGCTCCGACCAAATGTCCCGACTTCCTTTACAAAATCATGCTGAAATGTTGGAGCTTCGAGCCTGCTGACCGGCCAGACTTCAAGTACCTCAGGGTCAAACTGGACAGTGCATCCTACGAGTTGGACCCTGACCTGTCGGACATGGCGCAGGGATCGTGATCCATTTTTCACTCAAGACTTTTTTTTTTTTTTAACAGACTTTTGCATAGAAAGACTTTGTGTTTGCAGTCGGGAGACCTGCAGAGCCTGATGTGTTTTGTTCAGTCCACTAGGGCTGCAACTACCAACTGTTTTTATTATTGATTAATTAATCTTTTTGGAGCTGTAATCATTTGAAAAATGAATACAAAATATAACCTATGATCAATAAGCCATTTTTTCTGGGTTTTTTTTAAGAGAAAATCCAATAACTCTCTGGTTCCAGTTTGTACAATATAAACATTTGCAGGTTTATTTAGTCTTCTGTGAGAATAAACTGAAATAAATTTGGTCCATATTCTTCTGGTCAATTGGCAAGACAAAAAAAAGACATTTAGATATTTCATTATAGCTCTAAAAACACCTGTCAAGGACAGACCAAACAATTAATCAGTTAAATGCTCAGCATGGGTCTCTCGATCAAAACAGTAACAAAGACGGACTTTGATGACACCGTGAAGTGGCATGGGATCTCGGGAGTTCTTTTCTCCAGTGTTAAATAACCATTCAGAAACTTTTCCAAATCTATATAAACAACAACCACTGCCAATGAAAATCTATCTGATGTTTTATTTGTGTTAGTGTTTAGTCACGTTTAGTTTTCCATTTTAATGAAACTGTTAACATGCTAACTTATCATTAGCATCAAATGAGTCGACAAAGGCTACAGCTACTGTAGCTAACAAACTAGCTAGCAAACTGAATAGCGGGTCACTGTTATCTGCGCTCAGAACAGGTCACAGAATAACACAGAACAAACAAACCGATCCAGGAAGTTCCCGCGCATAAAATTAGTGTTTCTCTCAAAGGAGTCTGGTTGCTTTGAAGAGAGCAATAAAATAGCCTTAATAGGGTGACAGCAGGAAACGTAAAATTATTTTTTTCTAGAAAAAAATCATTCTAAGTCATGTATTGTCACCGCTTTACTAAGGAGTCATTTATCCATGGTTCAGAAAAAACCTTAGGGCGTTTGATGCTTAAGGGCGCGATGGCGTCCAAGATGCTTGTGCATGTGGACTTAAAAAGAGCAACAAGCTCTTCAGCACTAAGAGCACCATACCCCTCCACAGTTGAATGCATAAAACCATTGAAAGCTGTAGAAAATTGCGACGTAGTGCTGGAGTTGGTAGCACGAAGACGGCGTGCAGGGGGACGAACAGCAACAACAGAGCAGGGGACAGTGGCAGAAAAAAAAACAGGGAAGTGATCAGAAATACAAGCACTGTTACAAATTTCACTGACACAGACAGTCAAACCATGAGACAGCACTAGATCAAGTGTATGCCCCTTATCATGCGTCGGGCCAGAGACCCACTGTGAGAGATTAAAGGAGTTGATCAGTGACAGGAAGTCTTTGACCAGAGGACTGGTTTCACAGCACACATGAATGTTCAGGTCACCGGAAATTAAAAGGTGATCAAAATCCACCATAATTTCAGACAGAAAATTTTCAAACTCCTGAATAAAATGCTTATTGTATTTGGGTGGACGATACACCACCGCACACAGCAGGGGGGGAGAGGAGTTCAGTTTAAAAAGCTGCAACTCAAAGCTGGAGTAAGTGACACATGATATCTGTTGACAGTGAAAACTGGTTTTGAAAACACAGGCTAGCCCTCCACCTTTGCCGGTGGTCCGAGGGGAGCTGAGAAACGTACAGTCAGGAGGGAGAAGTTCGGAAAACGGTGTGGACTCACCAGTATGCAGCCAGGTTTCCGTCAGGAACATAAAATATTATGCAATATTGTAACAAAAATTGTTGTGTGTGTGGCTATTGATGCACTATTATGCACTTCAACATGCTGCTTGTTTTTTTTTTTAATTATGTGTTGTATTTATGATAGGCTTAAGGTTATTTAATTACTTTTTATAGGTCTATCTAAAATGTTGCTGTACTGTACACTGCTGGACCTGGGTAACAAATTTCATTCAGTCATATTTGTTAAGATGTTTGAATGACAATAAGCTGAACCTTGAATCTTGTGCGTTGGAATTTCTGAGACCACACTTGAGAAATGGATTTTCAGTCTTGTTATAATACATTTTATATTCAGTCTGATGTTTCCAGCTGTGACTGAAACATCAAGTTTTCTGCTAACACCACCAAAATTGTGCAAAAATAATAACAATGTGGTCAAATTTCGTTGCAGTCAGTTTCTGATCTTTTAGCTTTGTTCACTGCGATCCACAACTTGGTTTAAAGACTCCACGTAGCTTTTTCACTCTGCATGCTGATTAGAAAACACGTGAAAGGAACAACTGAGACTTCGGGACACGTTCAGACTGCATGCAGTGTGTTCACAGTCTCTGACTGCTGGCTGTGTTGGTTCCCAGGTCGACTCAGATTAAGACATACTCGTGGGACAATGCCCAGGTGCTGCTGGTTGGGAACAAGTGCGACATGGAGGACGAGCGAGTGGTGGGCGGAGATAGAGGCCGGCAGCTGTCTGAGCACCTCGGTGAGTTTGTGGTGTACACAAAGACAAATACACACTTTCTATCTGTGACTCATTGTTAGGTAAACTGATCTGAACTGAACCGACAGGCAGAAAGTTTGGTGTGTTTGTGTCGCTAGATGAAAAGTCAGGGGATCAAAAAATCCATCTATGAAGCTATCAAGATGTTTCACTGTGTGCTGACCAAGAGAACAAGCTGCTGCCATGGTTAAACTATGCAGTTGTAGAGATGGCCACATCTTCATTAAACCTCTCTGACCCTCTTCAACACCTTGTTTCCTCTCCAGGTTTTGAGTTCTTCGAGGCCAGCGCCAAGGACAACATCAACGTGAAGCAGACCTTTGAGCGCCTGGTCGACATCATCTGTGAAAAGATGTCCGAGAGCCTGGACGCCGGAGATCCCGCCGTCACAGGGGCCAAACAGGGTCCCCAGCTGACAGAGCAGCCCGCTCCTCCTCACCAGGACTGTGCATGTTAAAGCTGACTACTCCCCCCAAACCCCTTTTCCCCCCTCTTCCTCCTTGTCGTCCTTCAGCCTCGGGCCTTGGGTCAAATCCTCCTATCACCCTTTTTGCTCACTTTCCTGCTTCTTTCTGTAACCTAGCAAGGGTCATTTGCTGAGGGGCACAAGAACCAGGTTGAAAAGTGTCTGAAATGCTCTGAGATGCTAGTGGATCAGTGCTAGAGTTGCGTTTGTGTCTGGTTCCTCCTTATAAAAGAGCTAGAGAGTGTTTCTTTGATCAGAGCAGGTGTTGGTCTGATGCCAAAGCAAGTTTAATTAAACCCGAGCGTTTCAGACTCTTTACAAACCAGGTTCTTGAAGGTTTCCAAGCCATCTTCCGTTGTCTCCCTGTTCCTCAGTGTGGTTTTACAAGAAGGATTTGACGGCGTCCGTCCTCAGAGTGCCATTTAAATCCTTCCGATGTTTACAGTACTTTGTTTCATGTCAGTCAGATGTCTTGAAAAGATGTCAGCCTCGGATTCAGTGACCGAGAAAGTCACAGTGGAGAGAGTGTGGGAGGGATGATCCAGCTGAAATCTGCTCCATCCTGATGTGTTAACGTTTCTTTTATGATTCTGGATGCACACAGAATCAAACGTCTGTTTCATTTGTTGTCTCACCTGCTATCTAAACATGGATATCGCAGGTATGAGCAAGTGTTTTTTTGTCATTATTCATCCGAGCCTTTTCATTTGGCCTTTTTTTTTTTATGTTTTTGTATTCTGGTGCCCCATTTATTCTTTCAACACTGGGCGGGGAAAATACGAACAAGATAGAGCTACGTTAAAAAAAAATTGCAAAAAAATTAAGAGACACATTTTATTTAATTATATTTATTTCAAATGTACATATAAATGTTGTGCAATATATATAATATCTACAGGTATGCATTTCTTGAAATGAATTTGAAAAGGTATGAAGTTCTATGAGGATAGTATCAAATATAAGAGGTCTGTGTTGTTGGGTTTGTTTGGATGATGTGTGGAATTGTTTGCACCCTCGGCAGCTCCTCCGTGAATCGTTTCATTTCCCCGTCGTTTTGGTCTCACGCCTCCTTTCAGAGACATCAGAAATTTAAACTTCCTGCTAAGAGAAATGCAGCGGAGTGCCCCTTTAAAATTATTGCTATTTTTATCATCTTTCAATTTCACTCGGTGTGATTTCCAGCACTGCTGATAATAAATAGAAGCATTTTAAAGTGAAGAAGTGCTGCATCCTAAATGTTGAGTTAAGCCAGACAGCGACTGCAATGAAGCTGAAATTCAAAATAAAATAAAGACGCGAGCCTTCTTGTCCCAGCAGCCTGAAGATGATTCCTACTGACATTTACAGACACATAAAAAAATTAAAGGATATCTAAAAAGCAGTTGTGCTCACTAACAATGCTTAATATTGATGTTACAGTATGTTACATTTGGTACAGAAAATCGTGAAGTGATGTTATTATAACAGCTTAAAATTTCTTGACTCCAGTAACAAACTTTCAGTTCTTAATCTCCCTGACAGCTGTTTGGATTGTCACAGCTACTCTTATCAAACATCAAAGCAACTATCAACTAACAATTATTCAAACATTTCATCATTCTCAAAAACATGATGGAATGGGTTTGGAAGATGTAGGATCATTTTTGTGGTATTTTGCCTTTATCTGATAGTTTGACCCAGGAAGTGAAAGGAGAAATCAACATGCAGCCAACATACAGTGGTATAATGTTTCCTTGCTTCGTAACAGACAGCCTGACAGTAAGCAGCTTCTTCAGAATCAGTATTACAGCGTCTGTATGTCTGTTTGTATGTAACGTTACCTCCAATGCTCAGTCTTCAGGTGAAGTACGGACAGCACTGTTAAAAGTCAAACAAGCATCGAATAGCTGGAGGCTGAAATGCTCACAGACAAGTTTGATGCTCAGTTTCTGACACTAGTTTAAATGCAGGAATTAAGTATTCTGTTCTGAGGTTGGTTCCAGTGCTGTGTAACCATTTCTACTTTCTGGGCGTGCATTATCCCCCCCATGTTTGTACTCTTGTTTTAATACAGTTTCCACTGTCAGAGTTGGTTTGTTGGGTACTCCTTCTTTTCACCTCACCAAAGATTGCTGTAGAAGCAGCTCACTGTTTTTGCTGTAGGATGCCAGAATGAGCAGCGAGTCCGAGTTTAAAACTGTAATAAAACAAGTGCTGGAGTGAACTCTGGTCATTTAGGAATAATTTAATGTCGCGTTATGTCAAGCAAAATCAAAATGGTGGTCAGAGTCATTGGCTTCTTAAAGTCAGTGACTCTGACCATGTGATTAAAGCAAATCTGATCCAGGAAAGCGTTTATTTTGAGTGTTAATTGTGTAGCATACAAACCTGAAATCACAGACGAGCTGTTAAAGTGTGAGAAAATGAGGCCCCAGTCAGTGTCCCACCAAAGTATTGATTATTATAAGAAAGGGAGTGATGATCACGACAAACCTGGGAGACGATTTCGACCCTACGTATGTTTTACTTCTTACTGGTTGTGACTGTTTCTTTTCTGGTAAAATCCAAACTTTTAAACTGTTCTCTCCTTTCTAATACGTCTTCCTCTCTATATAAACCAGATCTGTAAATACTGTACCTTCGAGTCATATGTGTGGATTGTGTTGTATCGACTCAGGCTTGCAACAAAGAAAAAAAAAAAGAGGAAAAAAAAGAACAGTAAAAACCTGAAAACCCCCAAAAGAGCCATGTTGTACTGTATCTGCATTCATTACTAGGCCTGCTTGTGAATGAATGTGTCACTCTGTTACAAAAGCAATACACACTACAGTATCTACACACAAAAAAAAGAAATGCCATCAAGCTTGGTAGAAGTTGCCGACTGTAGATCTTCTACTAGCACGCAGGAACATGTACTTTCTTTGGTCTCGTATCACTGCCTCTTCACTTCCTCCTCAGTTTGGGCCATTACGGTGAGAGAATATGCTGTGGATGTTTTTATCTGTACTTTGTGGTAAAACAATAAAAAGTTACTAACAATCAGTTGATTCTTGTTTTTGAAGATTTGTACCTTTGAGGGTGAGATGGGTAGCCACTATTTAAAATCCCCAAATTATAGAAACACACTAAATGAGAGAAAAAGGGTAATCTCAGTTAAGCAGTAAAACTGTCATGTTGATGGCAAATGTTTGGATGTAATTGTCCCAACAGCCTCAAGATGTCACTGTTTCACTTTTCTCTTGTGGGTGACATAGAAATACACCGGCCACTTTATTAGGTACACCTGTTCAACTGCTCATTAACACATAGTTAATGAGCCAGTCACGTGGCAGCAACTCAGTGCCTTTAGGCATGCAGACATGGTCAAGACAACCTGCTGAAGTTCAAACTGAGCATCAGAACGGGGAAGAAAGGTGATTTAAGTGACTTTGAACATGGCATGGTTGGTGCCAGACAGGCTGATCTGAGTATTTCAGAAGCTGCTGATCTACTGGGATTTACACACACAACTATCTCTAGGACATCCAGTGAGCTGCAGTTCTCTGGGTGAAAATGCCTTGTTGATGCCAGAGGTCAGAGGAGAATGGACGGACTGGTTCAAGATGATAGAAAGGCAACAGTAACTCAAATAACCACTGGTTACAATACAAGGACACCTCTGATTGAACAACACGTGAACAAAACACCACAGCCTACCTGAATATTGTTGCTGACCGTGTCCATCCCTTTATGATCACAGTGTACCATCTTCTGATGGCTACTTCCAGCAGGATAACGCAGAGCTCAAATCATTTCAAACTGGTTTCTTGAACATGACAATGAGTTCACTGTACTCCAATGGCCTCCACAGTCACCAGATCCCAGTCCAACAGAGCACCTTTGGGATGTGGTGGAACGGGAGATTCACATCATGAATGTGCAGCAGACAAATCTGCAGCAACTGTGTGATGCTATCATGTCAATATGGACCAAAATCTCTGAGGAAAGTTTCCAGCACCTTGTTGAGTCTATGCCACCAAGAATCAAGGCAGCTCTGAAGACAAATGGGGGTTCAGCCCAGTATTAGCAAGGTGTACCTAATAAAGTGGCTGGTGAATGTATATTGGTTACAAAACATGATGTTCTTTTAACCACTTTTCTGTCATTTTTGCATTTTTCTATGAAATACTGGATTACTTCAGACCTCTAAATATCCTCCAAATTAAAAAATCTGAGAAAAAAAATCAGTCTTTAGCTGAACTACACAAAACTCATGTCCACAATATACCTGTGCTGATGGGTCACAAGAAGCTGAAGAGCTTTACTTTCTGTCACATGTCCAAAATGCACACAAGAGGTTAAAGGACACACTTCCTACAGCAACTCAGTAGAAGACAATCAGTGTTCAGACAGACATTTATTTTTCCCTGTAACTCTCTGGGCCTCAGTCTGATATCTTGATGTGCCCTATATTCAAAGCAAAATATTCTACATTAAGCTTGGAGGCGAACTGTATTAAAGCAGGCAAAAAAATCAATAAAAAACATCCCATCAGATGATAATGGTCAACATCATATTAAGCATTATGCAAGTCACTGTTAGAGAGAGCATGTAGAGTTTACTGGGTCAAAGACACTGTATACAGTTTGTATGCCACATCATAAAATGATACAGAGTTTCTTTCACTTTGTCTTCTCTGCAGGGACATTTCGCGGTGTTTGCAAAGACATTGATCACTTTGCTGAAGATGGAGACTACGAGCAGGATGCTGCAGAGTATTTACTAAGTGAGTAACGACTGTGCACATATAAGTGTGAGATCCAACAGCTACAATGGAAGTCTCCGGTGTATAAATGTTATATATCCCATTCCTCTCCTCTGCGTAGGAGCAGTACGAGCCTCCAGCCTCTTCCCTATCCTCAGTGTGGGATTACTATTTCTCGGAGGTGTGTGTGTAGCTGCCAGCGAGTTTTACAAGTCACGTTACAATGTCATCCTCAGCGCTGGTATACTCTTTGTCTCTGCAGGTCAGAAAAACACGCCAATCTAACATGCATGCTCAGATTTATAGAATCTATCATTTCTTTGACTGTCTCCATCTCTCTAAACTCTTTCAGGTCTCAGTAACATTATTGGCATCATTGTGTACATATCAGCCAACTCAGGTGACCCCAGCCAGAGCGACAACAAGAAGAGCTACTCCTACGGCTGGTCTTTTTATTTTGGAGCTCTTTCCTTCGTGCTGGCTGAGATGGTGGGAGTCCTCGCAGTGCACGTGTTTATAGAAAAACACAGACAGCTTCGCACAAAAGGCCGGCCGTCTCTCATTAAGCCGCCCATCTCCCGCAACTCATCTTACTACCGCAACCGTTACTACCAGAACCGCGGGCGCCGATACAGCTACAGGAGCAACCACAGCGGAGGGGACTCGACCTCACAGTCCTTTCGAGCCTCCTTGGTGCGAGACCGAGAGCCGTCCCTCTCAGCTGAATCCAAAGTCATGGCAGGTTTGCCAACCCCAGTGACAGTGGGCTCAGACTTCATGCTCTACACCTTAACCTCGCCTCTCAAAGACGGTAAGATTAACATGGCTGTGGACGATTTGACTTCTGCAGCTGCTCACAACAACACAGAGATCCTGCCTGGAAACTGTGCGGCCAACAGAAGAACCACGCCTGTCTGAGAGGACAGGAAGTGGAGGAGTGGAGATGTACAGAGACTAAGCGTAAGAAGAACTTCTGAGAGAGGAGAACATTTAATAAGAGGAAGTCCTCTCACTTTATTGGTATGGAAAGAGGAAAGATGTTGGAGACTGGTACAGGGCTGAATCGACTGATATGTCGGAAAAAAGTGACAAAAAGTCACAATTTCCCAAAGCCCAATGTAGCGGTAACAGTCCAAAACCCAAAGATATTCAATTCATGATGCAAAGCAACAAGATGGAGCAAAACCTTGTGTTTGAGAATCTTGATTCAGAGAGTGTTTGGCGTTTTTGCTTGTGCTTTTTGTATGTTTTTCTGCTCTGGTATTTCAGTAGCTATAAGGGATGTCCTGATCAAGTTTGTATGTGCCCAATTCTGATCCAAGTCATTAAATGTTGAGCATCTGCTGATACCGAGTCCCAATCGGGGGCGGCTGTGTCTCAAAGGTAGAGTGGGTCGTCCACCAATTGGAAGATCAGCGGTTGATCATCGGTGTGTGAGTGTGTTAAAAAAACTGAGTAGCGGGTGGCACCTTGTATGGTAGCCTCGGCCGCCAGTCTATGAATGTGTGTGTGAATGGGTGAATGTGACTCGTCATGTAAAAAGCGCTTTGAGTGGTCAGATGACTAGAAAGGTGTTATACAAGTGCAGGTCCATTTACCATTTACCAATCCGATACTTCTATTTTCCGAGATAATACAGCGGCACTGTGCACACTTCAAGTATATTGAAGTTATTCAAATCAAAGGTATATTCTTGACAACTGAATACCTCTGCAATGCATTACGAAAAAAATCCCTCCATCCAAGCTGTTTCCGTAGTTAGTATTATTATTTTTTTATTACGAATTAAGTAAATAGTTGTAAAAAATCACAAACCCTCCCTATGCCTTTAAGAGAGTAGCCTATTCTCCAGTGTTTGTTGCTTCGGTGCAGTCTTTGCACGAGTTACCTGAATGACCTGTGTTCCACTAAGAGTTTATTTTTGTTGATTAGGCTACATTAATGAATTGCTCTAATTGGCTTGTCACTCACAGAGCTGTTGTTGCACTTTGCAGTGGCATGGCAAGTGTGGTTGTTCTGCACCGCTGTCTGTCTCTCCTCTGCCCATGGTGAAACACCATGCACCATAAACACAAGATACTCTCACACTGGGCTGAAATGAAATGAGTGCTCACATTTTTGGTTAAAAAAAAACAAAAAACATTAATAATCTGTTTCATACTGAATTTTGCTGTTGTTTATGGCGTTCGGTGTTTTGCCGTGGGCAGGGCTCAGCTGCTGCTCAGCAGAATTTGGGAGAGACAACAGAAGAGTTGGAGACAGCTGCACTTCACGTGTCTCTGCATGAAAGCTTCACATGACAGCTGGCTTGAAACAAAGAATCGGATCCTCTGCCTTGATCGGCCCAAATCCCGCTCTTCGAGGTCAGATCGGGACATCCCTAGTAGCTACATCTACAGAGTATCTGTAGTGTGTGTGCAAATGAGTGTATATAGTGATAGGAATGTGTGCATGAGACAGTCATTCGGAGAGAGACGAGACAGAAAGGAGGAGCTGTTCATGAAACTATCACACGCACACACACACACGCACACACACACACACACACACACACACACACATACACAAACAAACAACTGGGAATGACACCTAACTATGTCCCCCTGTCCCTGTCCTCCTTTTTTGTGGACGTAAGCTCAAAATCGAAACCCCATTAAATGCATTAGACCTCTCTCTATCTGTCTCTCATTGTGTCTGTGCGTGTGTTTGAGTGTGTGTTGCATAAGCATGTGAGCATACGTGTAACAAAAGGTACTGTCCTCTCGCTTGTGTCACAGAGTCTCTGTTTACATCTAATAAAGCTTCTAAATGAACACAAAATGTGCTTTGGAGAGAAGTAAGTGTGGTTTAAGGTGTAGTGTTGTTGCTTTCGTGCTGCACAGGGCACATCTTGTGTGTGTTTTTTTTGTGTGTGTGTGTGTGTGTGAGGGAGAATATTCAAGTGTCTGTCCTTGCATAAGTGAGCACAGAAGCAAATGTCCAAGCAAAGTACAAATATAAAAACAAACAAGTTAGCAAAAATAAATGACCCCCCCCTCTCCCTGTGCTCTTCGTATGTGTGTGTGTGTGAACGTGCATGAGTAAGCTGTGTTAGAGACGATGATAGGACAGTATAAACAGCTTCACAGACCTACAACAGAACAGCAGGCAGACTGATGCGTTACCATGGCAGCAGCAGCATCATTCAGGCGAACATTCAAGGCAGTTTTGATGAATACGCTTTCAGTGCCATCATGTACTGACCACACAGGAGAATCAGCACCATCACACAGCTGCCACACCAACTGCACAACCATCTGACAGTTTGAGGCAAACATTTTAAATGGGTTCACATGTGTTTACTATTCCACAGTGTGTAATAGCCACACTCAGAAAGTCTTCTTCTTCTTATGTATCATCGCGAGTCCTTGAACTTTGCTGTCTGGTATTACATCAGAACACCAGAATACCAACAACCACAGAGAGACTGGAGTCTTAATCCAGCACCTCGTGTTGCTTGGCCATGCTGCCTCTGATACATCTTGTTCATATTTTCTAGATTCTTCATCATATCACTAGAGGGCACTCTGTGCCACCAGTGGTACGCATACCGTAGTTTGAGACACATCTCACACTGCACACACTCATTTGATCCAATCTCAAGATAAGAATTTTGACAAGTGCAGCTTTGATGTCTTTTTCTAGTATTATTTTCTGTACTGACCAAACAAGTCATTACCTGGCAACACCATCACAGTTGTCATGCCAACTGTATACACTATCTCAGTGTTTAGCACACCTTGTTAAAGCCTTAACATTTATTTAGGGTGCGATCCGAATCGCATATTTTTTCTTTTTACTTTTAGTATGTACTGCAGCTGCCCTAAAAAAGTACGTACTGTTGCATGCAGTATGCACACAATCGGGACATACTACTTTTTCATAACATTACGACCTGAACTTTGACCCTCTTGCTTTTATAACCATTACCTCGGAGACCAACGCCTCTTACCAAGTTTGCCAGAGACGGACATCGACCCTGAGAGCTCTGCTGTTGTTACTTTGCTTTTTATGTAGTTTAACTTTAATGTTAATATCATATCAGTAAGATTAATTAGTATTCCTATTATTGCAGTAGGGCTGGTCATCAGTTACTTGAAGGCGCTGTCATCTGTCATTGTGAACTGTCAAACAGCTGTCAATAAGGTGTCAAGCCGTCATGTGTCTGTGGCTCAGTCAATGTGATGAATCGTCCCCTGCAAAGAGGATTGTGGGTCACTATAGCCAGAAAAGCATGCTGGCTTGAAAACTACAAAATCTGACCGGATGTAGTAACATCCTGTCTTTTTAGCATACTGCATTTGGTGGAAAAAGATTTCCACACACTTACATCTATGGAGTTTTTTTTTTTTACTTTATTGTTGAGCTTTCAGTCCATTTGACTTTTATCAGAGCATATGTCAAGGTCAAATAGACCGAAAGCTCAACAATAAAGTGAAACACTACATCTGGTAGAAATCTTTTTTTTTTTTTCCAGTTTGCACATATTTATGTTTCCAGCACCTTGCCAAGACCAAGCTGGGTGGAGCGGTGGTTGTTCTGCATCATGGCATACTGCATTTCACATGCTATGTATTGGTGTACATGAGAAAACCCTGGCAGCGGTGGGATTCGAACCCACGCCCCCGAAGAGACTGGAGCCTTAATCCAGCGCCTTAGACCGCTCGGCCAC